>CAXIVR010001272.1:0-11569 GCA_964035755.1 Teleogryllus oceanicus
TTAAATTCCCCGAAATATTTCTTTTTTTTCTGTAAATTGCTAAATTCAAATCAATTAAATAAGGAATAATTATTTTGTTATGTATGTATTTGTATGTTTGTTTTACAAAAAGTATTCGTTAAGTGTTTTTCAGGTAGTTTCATTTCATGCGACATATGAAAATCGACAGAATATTACGAGCAGGTAAAACGCAACCATATCTGTGTCATAATTTGACCCAGGAAATTTTTTATTAATATGACAGCTTTTTCAGTATCGTTTCTTCGAAAAATGCCAATACTGCCTATAAACTGTGTTGAAAAAATGACAATACATTTGTTATTTTAAGTTTTTATATGTTAAGTATTTTTCAGGTAGTTGGTGGTATTTCCCACAATTGCGTAAAAAGGCACATCTTGAAAATTCGGCTCTGAATGATTAAACGTTAAAAAATGCAAAATTTTTTATTGACAAATGTTATTATTTCTAGTAATGAGTATTTGTAAAACATTTCAGATATCTTGTGTGTCATGCAACGTGTGTAAGCTGGTGGTTTATCCCCCTTGATTCATCAGAACATTCCATCGCATAACAGCTTTGGTAGATTTTGTCAATGCAGAGGTCTTCGTGAGCAAGGGACAGTTACCGATTTCTTAAACATGTTCTTTCTTTTAATACATTGCATTTGTTCCATCTCTTTAGGGAACTTTATTCCATAGCTGAAGATTACTACCACCCTTAAATTAGATACATTGAAACCCCACGTTTTAGAAAAGGGCGACACGATAATCTTTGTCAATATAACACGATACTAACTCTGTGTCAGAAAATGTTGTATATTCATGGTTCTAATAAGAGATTGTATTAGTGCATTAAGTAACAGTATCTCACGGTGACATCTAGTGACCTTCTATAAATTAGAGCGGGCTGCAACCATACCCTTTCTCACTTGCAAATAACGATATGGTTTTATATCATCATGCAACTTTTCCTCTTTGATCCCACTTGAAAAAGTACCTAGTCAAACAAAAGTCAGAGGTTCAAAAAAATATCTAATTTAAAAAAAAAATATTTAATGAAAAACCCAAATCTAAAATCTCTGTAACAACACCCCACTAAAACAGTCACAAGATTTCTTGTATTCTTGAAGATTAGAAAGTGAACAAGACTGGGCAGTCATACGGGAAGAGCGGACGGACGGTTTTGCTATTGATTATTTATTTATTTTAATTATTTTACGTCAAAAAGCGTCAAGAACTGCGTATGACGTGCTATGGAGAAAAAATGATTGTGTGCCCTTTTCAAAATTCTGTGTCCTACACTCCAGTCTATACTCTAAATTGAAAAAAAAAATCCATGTAATAAAATCTATTTTCAAGGATAAAAACAATAAATTTTGGCTCTTATCCCTGTTGTCCTTCGAATAATACTTCCTGCCCCGACAACATGAAACGATAATTTTGAATAATTGTATTTCCACGATTTAAAGGCTTTAAAAAATGAAGTTACATTTATGCCCAGAAGCAAAAAAAGGGGGCCATCTCAGCATTTCTCAATGGATCGAAACGACGAAAAAGCTGATCAGATGGGGGTGATCGGAAACTGAACAAAACCTGATCAGAGGGAAAATGATTTGACATTTTCTTTCCTTTCATCAGACTTACAATCGGGCGGGTTGTCTGCAGCACAAGATGGAACAGTCGGCGCAACGTAGGGGGAAGATGACCGTATGACAGAACTATGACGTATGGGGAAAATCATCTGCACCTTTTTTTTCAAAAACCCTTCCCAACAATTTCATAATAGTTAAAGATAAATAATAATAATAAAAATTTTAATAATAAATTTAAAAAAACAGAGATTAACATTTGAAAATAGATTTTTTCTTGGAATAATAAAAATATTTTAACGTAAACAAATAGATTTGTTTTTTCATTGCTAACAAAATGAACTCACCCTAAGCTCAGCTCCCACCCAAAAAAAAAACCCAACAAAATGCGCATGTAAACCATTTACGGCCAGAACATATCACATTTGCTCAATGGATCGGGGGAAACTGGAAAAAAACCCGATCGGGGATGGGGACTTAAAGCTAAAGTCATTATTTTTTAAAAGGCATATAAAGTTTTTTTTAAAACAGATAAAAGACAAATTTTCTAAATTTATTCTATATCATTGTTTTATTATATAAAAATTTTCTTTTGACAAACGGTATAGTCTCTAATTGAATGAAACAGTTCCAGAAAAAAAAGTTTTTTTTTCAAATTCTGTCCAAATTTTAATTGCTTAATTTCCCCTGGTAGTGCGTTGGAAGTAACGTTCTTAGTGGCTGGGATTTCTTATAGTGAGCTGTTGATCTGACATTGATGAACATGATTTCTACGTCGGGTGTTGTCCCTAAAAATTCAGTATTACATAAAAATGTGTTCCCACCGTTAAGAAAGTCATTTTTGCCCTTTTTACGATTCGTAAATAAATAGGCAAGGCAATGGTAGGTTTCCCAACGTAAATAAGGGGGTGGTATTCGTGTCTTTTGGTAAAGTAGTGCTATTAGTGTCTATTTCACATACCTCCCAATATGGAATGTACCTCCGGGTTTGAATCAAGCGTATTAAAGGAATAAGAAATCGTTTAAATGAAACATATGATCCTTAACGTCTCTCGCTAACATTTTTTGATAGTTGAATCTCTCAATCTTAGGTATTATTATTTAAATCTTAAAAAATTAAATTTTTGTAAAATTTTAAAACTTTTTTTTAAAAATATAATATATAATTTTAAAAAATAGTATAATATATTATATTTATTTAATTAATTTGACTTTTGATTTCAACTGAAGTGGTTTCTTTTCAACAGGTCAAAAAGGGGGTACCAGTGGGCCTTCCGTAAGGCGTGAAGCTGTTTGTTGATTCCTTGTATAAAAGTTTCCCTCATCTAAAAAAGATTAGAGTATGTTGTATATAACGGATTTTTCGTTAATTACGGATGGTAAACTTTATGAACCGAAAAAAAAATAAAATGCCATGCGGATATTTTGTTTAGTCTTGAAAAAGTAAAACCCTATCCTGAAAATTTAAACCTATTTTAAATGCACCTCTAAAAAAATGTTATAAAAAAAGGGGGATGGAAACAGAACAAACTTTTTTAAAAATGTAATTTTGTACGATATTAATAGAATAAACAGATGGTCTTTGTTTTATTTGATTTTTAAAAACAAAAACTTTTTTTTAAAGTTCGATATTTCAACTGAAGTTGAGATGACTTTTCAGTTTTAATGCAAGTTTCGCCTTCCCCACCCTAAGGTTTGAGCTTTTTGTTTTAAATAATTTGCTTTAAAAACTTTTGTACGGGAAATCACACCCTTCCACATTTATGGTTTAACAAAAAAAAATGGACAGATTCTCTGTTTTACGATTAAATAAGCAAGTTAGGTTTCTTTGTATTTTGATAATCGATGCTTTGTTATAATATTTTTAAAACCTTTTAAATCTCTTGCTTTAAAAAAAACGTAAAAGGTACCCGGATTTTTAAATTTTTTTTCAAATTGTTGCTTTTCCCCCTTTCCCGGATTTTTTCCACATATTACTGTTTACCCCGGGGCACATAAATGGTTAAAACCCGTTGTTTTTTACTTTTTAACCCTAAATCACGATATCAAACATTGCTAAATGTTTCGCTTTTTTGTATTTTTACCGAGAAAAAAAGGTTTTGTCTTTTCTATTCTTTTTTTGTTCCCCCAAATTTTCGTGAAAAAAGGAAAACCTGATGAATCCTGATCAAATAGTTTTTATAAGTTAATATTTGAGTTCAAAATTTTAAAATACATAATTCTTAAAATCAATTTAAAAATGTAAAATAAAAGTTCTTAAAAAAAAGTTCAAAGTTCTGGCATGAAAAGGAAGATACTTGTCTTTCTCGTGAAATTTCACAAATTCACTTTTAAGTTGCAGTCTTAATTTTTTTTTCGGGTTTATGTCAAGGCATTCTATATTAATTTACTCGTTCTTTTAAATTTATATTTTCCCTTTTATTTCTTATGATATTTTTTGGCTGGTTCTTTGTTATTCATTATTTTTTCTTCTATTCAGGAGTAGTTCGGAATGGCATAGTTAAAATAAATTCTATATTTATCAATACCCATTAGCCTGTTCCTTTTTTACATCTTTTTACACACACACACACAGTTTCATCCATTTTAAAATACCTTATACCCTTATTAATATTAGTATTCGCAGGTTTTAAACCCTGACTTTTTTTAAATGCCCAACGTAGGTGTTTCAACCATCTCAGCTTTTTTTGACGGTTGGCTCAAGGGCCCAAAAAATCTCAACATTAGTAATTACCTCGGTTTCTCTGACCCTTTGCTGCAATCCTCTTCTACTTAATAACCATTAAAATTCATGGGCGCATTCCCCGGGTAGTCAGTTTTAAAAGGCCCAACGGGAAGAAAGGTTCAATAGGTTCATTCCGCCACTCTCGTCGTTCTGTTTTTACGCAGTACATTATCACACAACAAACGTGAACTTAATTAATATAGGTGTATTCTTATCGGCGCCTGCTGGATCTGGTCTGGTGGTTAACATATGCGCTAGTGTTGAATAGGATGTCTGGTTCGATCCTGTCTGAGCCACTTTTTGTGCCATGATGCGGTGGGTGGATGACTTTAATATACCTTCGTTGGGGGCCGGTGAGTTCTCGTGGTCTGATGGTTCAAGAATATCACGTCCTTTTTCAAATCCTGTTCATGCCGTTTTTTATACAGGTAATATTTGGGGGATTTGGGAATGAAATAGAAGTAGGTTCTTACGGGTGGTTTCATAAACTTTGGTCTGTGGTAAAGGGCTGAACAGTGAATGAAGTAATTCGGGTTCGAACCCAACCTGGGGGGTTTTTATTACAAAAATTAAATTTTTTCCCGAAAGGGGGGGCAGACAGACCCCAATCGATCTTAAATTGCGCCACCGAGGTCAATTCGGCCAGAACCCCTCCCAGAAACCAGCAAAAACGCGGGGTTGGGGGTGGACCCCCCCCCAGAAAAGCGGTTTAAAAAAGCGCAGAGGTTGGAAAAGAACCCCTCCCGAAAAGGGAACTTAAAAAGCCGGGGGTTGGGGGAATTCGGACAAAACCCCTCCCAGAAAGGGGAAGAAAAAAGCGCGGGGTTGGGAAATTCGGCAGAACCCCCCCCAGTGGGGAAGCAAAAAGCGCGGGGTTGGGGTGGACAAAACCCCCCCAGTAAAAGTTTAAAAAAGCGGGGGTTGGGAATTCGGCAAAACCCCTCCCAGTAGGGAAAAAAGCGCGGGGGGGGTTGGAAAGCCCCCCCCATGGAAGCAAAAAGCGCGGGGGGGGTTGGACAGGGGGGAAAAAGGGGGGGGTTTGGCAGGGCCCGGGGTTCTGTCAATTCCCCCCCCTCCCTGGGGGGGGTTCCCCCCGCCTTCCCCTGGGGGGCGGGGTTCCCCCCCGCCCTCCACCGGGGGGGATCCCCCCCGGTTTTTTCCCTCTGGGGGTTTGTCCCCCCCCCCTTTTTTTTTCCCCACTGGGAGGGTTTCCCCCAACCCCGTTTTTTTGCCCTTCTGGGAGGTTCTTCCCCCCCCCCGCGTTTTGCTTCGCTTCTGGGGGGGTTCGAAAAATTTCCCCCCCCCTTTTAAAGCTTCGTTCTGGGGGGGGTTCTGGATGCCGCGCGTGGGGGAATTTAACATCGATTGGGGGTCTTTCTCCCCGTTGGGGCAAAATTTTTCTGTAAAAAAAACCCCCAATTGGCAGTATTTCAGTTCACTGTTCGGGCCCCGGGCCACTGAAAGGGTGAAACAACCACCCCCAAAACCTCTTCTATTACTTCACAAATTAATTTTCTCTGTTAAAGCGGCATGAACGGTTTTAAAAGGGTCTCCTATTATAGCCCTTTTTGCCATCGCCCGAAACTCTACTGCTAACTACAACAGGTTTTTTGTCATCACGCCCCACATATAGGGTAAAAAAATGTCCAGACGGACTCAAAACCGACACCCTATTAAAATTACTGTTAACCACTGACCACGATCTGAGCAGCACGGATAAGAATACCCCTATATTAATTAAGTTCACGTTTGTTGTTGGTACTGCGAAAAAACAGAACATCCGGGAACCCTTGCCCTTTCTTCCCCCGTCGGGTCCAACCACTCGACCAAATCCCTAAATTTTAATGAAAATGAATGAGGATTGCTAAACTTGGAGGTAGCCAAACTTCACTAATTTTGGGAGATTTTGGGCCTTGACAATCAAAATGCTGAAGGGGAAACACCTCCCTTTTGGTCTTAAAAAAACTCCATGGTTAAATCCCCGTTCCCTTAAATTTAAAAAAGGAAAAGGTATGTAAAAAATTTAAGTATGAAACCGTTGTTTGTTAAAAGAAAAAACCAACGGCTACATATGGGATTGATAAATATAGGGTGTATGTGAACCTATGCCTTTCCCCGGCTCACTTCCTAGAATAAAAAAAAAGATAATGAATAACAAACGAATCCTAAAAAGCTATCATAAAAAATAAAGGAAGTTAAATCTGATGAACAGTAAATTAGAGATATAAAGCCCTTTGTTTGAAATAAAAAAATTTAAAACTCAACTTCGTATTTTGGCATTAGTGAAATTTCACGTAGTTTAAAAATCTTCCCTTTAAAGCCAGCAAATTTTTAAAACTTTATTTAACATTTTAAATTGTATTTTAAAATTTTTCTCGACTTTTTAAAATTTTTTGGGAAATCTAAATATTAATTTTTTTTAAAAACTATATTTGATCAGGTTCAAACAGGGTTTTCCTTTTTCACGTAAAATTGGGTGTGAAAATTTTTTTTGGAAAAATACAATAGCGATAAAAAACAAACGTTTGCGGGAGGGTTAAACAAAATAAACACAACGGATTTTTTTTCCATTTCATATTCCCCCGGTTAAACAAAATTTGGAAAAATTTAAAAAAGAAAAGCAATCAAATTTCAAAAAAAAAGTCCGTGTCATACAACTTTCCGTTTTTTCAACGAAAAAAAAAAGGTTTTTAAAAAATTTATGCAACAAAACATCGATTATCAAATCAAACAAACCCAACTTTTTTCTGCGTATAAACAAGAATTTTCTTTTATTTCGTTAATCCCCAAGGAATTGGCATGGGAAGTGCCAAATTTTGCAAATTATTTTTAATACAATCTCAAAAATGTCAAGGGTGTAGGGTTGGGGAAATCGCAACTTGCTTAAACTAAAACATCATTCCCTTTGTTTAAATATCGAACGAAAAATTTTTTCTTTTAATAATAAATAAAAACAAAGACCATCTGCTTTATTCTATTATTTTCGTCAAAAAAACATTTTTTAAAGATTTTTCTGTTTACCCCTCTTTTTTTATAACATTTTTTTTGGGGTGCAAACAATAGGGTTAAACAGGAAATTCCCACTTTTTCAAGACTAACATCAAAATATCCCCATGGGTTTTTTTTTTTCCGGTTCCAAAATCACCATCCGAAAACCCCAATATTTCCCCTTTTACAACATCTCTAATCTTGTGTAATTTGTGTTTTTTTTAAAAAACAACCAATCGGCCACCAAAAGGGTTTTACTCCCCAAATTTTGTGAACCCGTTTCGAAACCACTTTTATAAAATCAAACTCAAATTTAAAATAAATATAATATTATCTATTTATTTAAAAATTTTATATAATTATATTAAACGAATTTAATTTTTTAACTATTACAAATTAAATTTTTAATTTAATTAATAATACCCAAAAATGGAGAAGACCCAAATATCAAAATTTGAGTAAGCAAGTCTATGTTTACATTTAAAATTTTTTATTCCTTTTTCCGACTTCAAACGGTACTCTCATTTGGGGTTAGGAAATAAAAAATTACTCTCCCCAAAAGAAAACGAAAAAACCCCCTTCATTGACATTGGAAATCCCACCACCTTTCCTTTTTTTACGAATCTAGTACTTTTAAAAAAAGACATAAATGGGGAAAAATTTTTTATGTAATGACATTTATAGGTCAACCTCAAAAAATCATGTTCATCAAGGGCGTATCAACACTCACTATAAAAATCCCCCTCCTCCAGAAATTACTTACAACCTCAGAAAAAACAAATTTAAAAAGCCAATTTGTTAAAAAAAAAATCTTTTTTTTTCTAATTTTTTATTCAATTGAAATTTTCCCTTTGTCAAAAAAAAAAATTTTTATAAAAAACTGATTAAAAAAAATGATTTTTCATTTGTCTTTTATCTTTTTAAAAAAAACTTTTTGCCTTTTAAAAAAAATGTGTTTCCCTTCAGGGCAAAAATTCCCCCCCCGATGGGGGTTTCCCCGATCTAGGAAATTGATATTTTGCCCAAAATTTCACTACGACATTTGGTTTTTCCTCTGTGTTTAGCTGGCAGGGATGTCTATTTTGTTAGCAACGAAAAAACAAATCTTTTTTTAACAAAACGTTTTCTATTATTCGGCAACATTTTAAATTTTCTTTTTAAAAAAAATTTTATTATTATTATTATTATTATTATTATTTATCTTTTTATTATGTTAATGGGGAAGGCTGAAATAAAAAACTCCAATTTTTCCCAAATTTTCTTCTGTTCGCTCTTCCCCAGCGTTGCCGCTTTCCTCTTGTGCGGCCCACGCCTGAAAAACAGACTGAAAAAAAAAAAAAATTAAAAACATTCTCCTCTCGTCGGGTTTTTTTTCCGTTTCGATCACCCCTCTCATCGGCTTTTTCGCCTGATCCATTTAGAAATCGGTGGGCTTTTTTCTTTTGGCAAAATTAAAATTTTTCTAAATTTCTAAATTCATGGGGAAATCAAAATTTAAAAAATCTTTTCCCTGTTTTCCGGGAAAGATTTTGAAAAAAATGAAAAAAAATTTCTTTTTGCGAAAATAGATTTTTTAGGGGGTTTTTTTCAATTTATGACGGTGTAAAGATCAGAATTTGAAAAATTTCAAATTTACTTTTTTCCTCATCATGCAGTTTTGCTTTGACTAAATTTTTAAAAAAATAAATAAATTACGCCGCCTTCTTCCCCTTGACTGCCCCTCGTTCTTTCTTCTTCGAGAAAACAAAAATCTTGTTGACTTTTTGGGGGGGTTTTTTTTGAAGATTTTTGAATTTTTTTCTTTTTTATTAAATATTTTTTTTTTTAAATGATATTTTTTTAACCTCTGACCCTTTTACTAACTTTTTTAATGGTGATCAAAATAGAAAATTTCATGATAATAAAACCATTTTCGTTAACGGTGGAAAGGGGGCGTCGTTTTAATTCTAGAAAGGGCCTAAATGTCCCCTTTTCGATACTGTTCTTGCATAAACCCTCTCAAACATGAATATACAACATTTTCCGACCAGGGGGTTTTTGTGGTTTTTTTGACAAAAAATTACGGTTCCCATTTCAAAAAAAAAGGGAAAATTTAATTATCTAATTCGGGGGGGTATTCTTCGCTTGAAAAAATTTAAAAGAAAAAAAAATCACTTTTAAAGAAAAGGGCATGTTTAAATCGGTAACTTCCTTTGCAAAAACCTCTGCAGACAAAAATCTTCCAAAACTTTGTTATGGGAAAAGTTCTGAGCGGGGGGGGATAATCCCCCTTTTAGGCAACCAGGTTCTGAAATGTTTTAAAAAAATCTACTGGGAAAAATTTCCTTTTTCAATAAAAATTTGGTTTAAAATTTTCATTCGGCCAATAATTTCCTTTTCACGCAATTGTGGAAAAACCACCAACACCAAAAAACCCTTTTTAAAACTTAAAATATAAATGATTGCTATTTTTAAACATGTTTATACTATTGGCATTTTTTGAAGAAACGATCTAAACCCAAAAAAAAATACCAAAAAAATAGAAAAATATTTGGGGTTTTAAAAAACTGTCATTTTTTATGTTGAAAACCCGAAAACGAAAAAACTTTTTAAAAAACAAACATACAAAACTACATTTTAAAAAAAAATTCTTTTAAATTCATAAATTTTGCAATTTCGAAAAATAACGTTTTTTTAATTTAAAAAACGTGTGACACTTTCTGGTCACACCGCCATCATTTCCCTTTTGGGGCCCTTTTGCAACTCTTTTTTAACTGGGGGTATCAAAAAGGCACAACTTTTTGCAATAAAATTTCAATTTTTTTTGTGGCTCTTTACTTCTTCTCTATCCCCATTCCGGGCCCCCCTATCGTTGCCCCAAAAACTTTTTACACCCTTTTCCCCTTTTACGGAACCAAAATTTCTTCAAGATATTAAAGAAAGTATATTTATTTTTAAATAGTTTTCTTGAAAAATTAACCAGAAAATGGGGATTAGGTTTGCTGTTTGCGGTTTTAAGCTCTTTTTAAAACATCTATGGAGCTCTGAAACCCCATCGAGTCATTTTAACCCTTCCTCCCAAAAGCATTTATTAAAAACAATGAAAAAAGTAAAGGCTGGAAAATATGAAAAACTACATTTGTAATTTTTTCAAAATGATTTAAAAAAAAAAACTTTTAAACGTTTTTTTCTTTGAAAAAAAAAAATGGAACCATTTTGAAAAAGGCGGGGGAATTTTTTAAAAACGATTTTGGCTTATTTTTAGGAAAATGCTGTTAGCTTTATTTTACTTTCTGAAAATACATTTCAAATATAATACGGCAAACCCCCCAAAAAATAACCCATGAAGGGTAAAACAATTTTCATTTTTTAAATTTTGAAAAACAAAGAATAAAAAAAGGGGTATGATTATAGGGTTCGTTTAAAAAACTAAAATAAAAAATTTGGGCCTTTTTTATTTTAAATTCAAAATCGAAAAAAAAATTTAAAAAAATTCTTTTAAAAAAATTTAAAAAAAAAGGGCACAAGATTTGAAGAAAAGTTTAAATTGTAGTTGCAAAAAAGCCGGAAAAACTAATTCCAAATTTCAAGTTCGAAAAACGGGCAAACAAACGAAAGGCCAAACAAAAGGGAAAAAACAAACAGACGGCCAAAAAAACGAGCAACCAAAAAAACAAAACGAGACCAACAAAAAGACAGGGGCCCAAAAAAACAAGGAACAAACAAACGGGGGAGACCCAACAAACGCGAACCAACACGACAGAAAACAAACGGGCAGACAAACAAACACGCCCAAAAAAACCGCAGACCAAAAACACAGGGGAAACCCAAAAAACAACGAGACCAAAACAAACGCGAACCAAACAAACGACAACCAAACAAACGGAGACCCAAAAAAACGGGCAGACCCCAAACGACGAACCAACAAACACAAAACCAAACAAACGGGGGGAGACCCAAAAAAAGAACGGCCAAACAAACGAAGACGGGACCAAACAAGCGACGGACCAAACAACCATTTCTCAACCATTCGACAATTTTTTCCGAAAAACATCTTAAATAATTCCACATTTTTTTCTTACTTATACATCATGTTCAGTGAATTTTTACTTGTTCATGAAATCTTACAATTCTTAAAAAAAACGTACCCATTATTTTTAAACCGTTAATTTCTTTATTAAATTTCGGAGAATGGTAACATGTTCATAAGTTATGCACCCTTTCAGTCGTTTCCAAAACTACTTATTTCTTTGCTCTAAGCTGTCCCACCTTCAATGCTAATTTCTTGC
>CAXIVR010001273.1:0-70165 GCA_964035755.1 Teleogryllus oceanicus
GTTAAATGAGAGCCTCGGATGCCTTTAGCCCCCTCAAAAATTTTTAGAAATAACACCCCTCTTTTTTTGATTTTTTTGCAGAGACTGCGTCACCTTTCTGAGAAAGATATAAGAAATTAGGGCTTTTGGAGTTTTAAAAAACGCATTTTCTCCCAAAACCCCCCTTTAATAAGATACCCTTTTCGTTTTACTTTGCTTTCTTTTTAAAAATTTTTTTTTTTAAACGCATTAATTTTTGCATGATCTTAAAATAATTTGCGGGGGAAAATGACCTTGCCTTAAGCGCCCTTAAACTCAATCAATTAATTTTCCCTTTTGCCCTCCCCTCCCCTTACCCCCAAAACATCCCCAACACTCCCATATTTCAGGAAGGCGGACCTTATTTTTTTATTTTTTTATTATTTTTTAAAATAAAATAATAATGATTTATTAAAATAAATAAATAAAAATGCCCTTAGACTTGTCCCGGAGGGGTTCGACTGGGGAGACCCCTTTTGGGGGAAACCCACTAGTCCAAGGTCGGCGCGGATCCCCCACCCAGGGGGAAAAGATTACGCCATCCCCAGGGGAAAAAATCGCAACACTTGGGGGGAAATGACCTAATCTGGGCGCCGGAAATCACTAAAACCAATCCTAATGACTCTAAAGGCCCTGTCTCTTCGACTTCTGAATGCTGCCTGGGGGGTTTCTATCGTTTTAAAGGCTTTAGGCGGCGGCTGTTCCTTTTCCCCTATTCTCATATCAGGTTTCTCTCGGTGCCTGGCCGCCGACTGGGGGCGGGTTGGGTTTTTCCGTAAAGTTGATCAAAAGTTCCCGGCAAAAAGAAATTCAAAAAATTTCGGCAAATTAAAAAAAATGTCGCAGATGTTTTCAAAATATTTTGTGATTTTGTCCTTTATTCTAGTACTTCGTAGAATAGAAATGTTTCCCAATACCAAAAAAATTGATTTTGATAAAAAAGACGTTTTGGGGGTCCTGGAACAAAAATTTTTAATGAAAATTTGGTCTGTAAACAACCCCGCTCCAAACTTAAAATCGTTTTCAAAAATTTTTTCAACGCCAATTTGAAACACAAAGCCCGATAAATTTAGAAATTTTGAATTTTGGCTCAAAAGGGTTAAAAAAGTATGCCCGCGAATTATGTCAGAACCCCGTTTTTTTTGTCCCCATACCAAAACATGGATGTTGTGTTTTTTCGTGTGTTCTTCCACTAATGATGTTATTCATAAACCCGTCTTTTGGGGGCCGTCCGAAAAAATTTTTTATAGCAGGATGTTCGCCCCGCCCGGCGTCCGTTTTTTAGTAAACGCCCGGAAGCCCCGACAATTCACCACAATTTTTTTTCCCATCTTGTGATAACTGTGATATACAAATCGATCTTTTTGTCAGTTTCCTGACCCTTGAGCAAATGCTGAAGGGCCGTTTCTTCTGACGTAAATGAATATGCGCACTTTTTGTTGAGTTTTCCTTTTTGCTTGTGGTAGTAAAATTTGGTGCGTTTCTATTTTTAGTGAGAAAATCAAACCGTTTTTTCCGTTCAAATACTTTCTATAATTGGCAAGAAAAATCAGTTTTAAATGTTAATGTCTCCTTTTTTAAATTTTTTTTTTTTATTTTTATTATTATTTTCATCTTTAAACTATTAATATTAAATTGTGGGGAAGGGGTTAAAACTAAAAGAAAGCGATGATTTTCTCCCTACTCCATTTTGATAAAAAAATAAATATAGTTAGATGGTTCCCTGAAAAAATGCCAGACGCTCTGCCATCATCAAGCCAGCGACGACCTGCAAAGGGCCAGTGGGTCCCATTAAGTCAGGTAAGGCCCTCTCACGGTCGCACGTAACTGGTCAACAGGGAACACAAACTCTGATGCATTCAGAAAACATCAAAATCGGTATTTTAAATGCTTTAAAATAATAGTAACTCATGTGTAAATTTGGTGACTGGATCAATAACTACATTTCAAAACTCCGAGACGGATCCCCGGAGCGATGGTGTAAAAGTCTAAAAAATGTTACTTTTCCGCGGGTTTATACAACTTTGTACAGGCAGGAAGAATTTCAAACTTTAGAAAATGTGGGTCAGATCTGTAGAAATATTCCCCAGATCAACTGGGGTTGGGGCCTTTCGAGAATTCGAGTAATATATCTTGCAAATAGCGATTTATTGTGTAAAACAAAACATCTTTTACTACGGTAAACATTTTTTCAAAATTTGGCCCCGGTTGACAGCTTCTTCTTAGGGGGGAGGCTCTAGCGATCGTATCCGACATAACCCAATGACTAGACCCCGTTGATCAATGTTATCGGTACTTAAACAACCACATTCGAAATTTTCACATCGTTAAAAGACATTGAAACAGATTTATGAAGCATTTCTTTTAAATATTGTATCTTATACGCCTTAATGGAGTTATTTCCCCCTTACGTTGAAATTTGTCACGTTGTACCATTTTCCCAAAGTGTCTAAACCCATTTCTCTCTCCATGCAACATGGTCGCCATCGTCTGGACGGGCTTTTCCCAAGTAAGTGCCGTGCTGGTCCATGGTTCATCACGCAAACTGGTACTGCGCAGAACGCAAAATCATGCGCCGAGAAACTCACTCATGTATTTCCACCATGGTTGTACAGTACTTTTGTCAATGAACATCATTGGAAATCTATATTGTTACGTTTCTAGGTGGTGAATTAAAGTCTGATTATTTTAACAAAACTTTTATTTTTGTTTCTTAACAAATCACTGAAAATCTTGATTATTTTTTTATACTGTTCCTTCTCTTCGCACTCCCAGTCCTAAAACTGGCCCGAAATTCACTGCACTGATCACAGATCAAGCATGACCACGTTTCACGTCAATGAGCACATTCCTGCACTGTTATCCACCGCGATGCACACTTCACAGTTCAGTTCACTGCGGACTTGAGGGTGGCGCGCGGTCGCCGGGCCCCCGCGTATTTATACTCGGGGAGTACCGTCGAGACCCCGACCCGCGGGAAAGTTCTGGAATAATCCCCCGGCAGATGACGCAATCCACGCTCACAGGCAGCTCGTGGTGGCGCCGGCAGATGCCGCAATCCGCGCGTACAGGTGTTTGTGGTGCCGGCCGGTGACGCAATATTCGTCCTGCAAATGTATGAAGTAGATGTTGGTATGTTCAGATTGATGACTCAGGCCCGTTGGACCGATCTCCATGAAAGTTGGTACATTCCGTGTTTCTTTTGAAAGTTTATGCCCGTTCGTTTTGTTGCATCCCTGCGGCGCTGCAGAATAAAATGGCTCCTCAGTTAAATGCGTGGCCAGTTCGCCTGGCATAATTGTTGCTAGGCGTTGCTGTGAGGACACAGGGCGAGTCGAGGAGGCCAGGAGGGCCGGCGTCTGCGGATGGAGAAAGAGGCGGAAGAGAGAGAGAGAGAGCATGACGTCTGCCGGGTTCTGATAGACTCAAAAGAATTGCACATATGTCATTTGAATACGTCGCTCCTGTGCGCAGGCAACTCTTCGTGCACTGGTGTTTGGTGGTATTTCAAAAGATTTATTTTATCTGCCTACATATATCTGATGAGTTATCTACCTATCAGGAAAATATTCAAAATTGCTTCTGTGTACTTTCATTACTAATCGTGCACTTTTCTTGATACTTCACGGCGGGTGCGGGAGAAGCAGGTTCTGTCTACGTCACGGCAATTCAGTGCTGACTTCATTGACAGAAAACTAACGTAATAGCGCGCCTAGGACTACGCAGAATGAAAAACCACCCATATTTTTAATTCCGAAGAATAATGAATAATCATAGAAACTCTTGTGTAACAGAAGCAGCACTGTACGCACAGGTAGTTAGAAAGACAGAGCGAAAATTTAAAAACCTGCATCAAATACGAAGGTGGGAAGAACTGCAAACTGAGCAGAGACGTTCCAGTGAGCTCATATTTTCTACCAGTCAGTGCTGTGTCGGCTGGACCAGAACTAGGGAACTGGAGGATCAAGAAAACGTGCGCGCATAGTACATCAGATCATCAACAATGTTCATTGGCATAAAACAAGTATTTGAATCTAAATGTTCTGTAAGTTTGTAACATGTATTTGAGACTTAAATAAATTAACAAAGTGTTCAAAGTTGACGATTTCAGAAATTATAATATTTTGAGATGTACGTACCATAGATGGCATTAGTGTTCCTGATGCTTAATTGAAGTCGAGGTGGGTAACTGTGACGTTCAGCAACGTCTCTTTGTTACTTAAAGTAACGTAACATCGAAATGCAGGAATATCAATGAAAGCATTACAGAATTTAGTATTATGAATTAAATATGTATATTTTAAATACAAGGACTTTCTTTAGAAAGAAAATTGACAATCTACTGTACCAAAGTGCGCGTCAATCAATACTAGGTGTATGCTGTGCTTTCTCATAACAAACGAGGAAACACATTCACGCACCGCATTTCCTCAAGTATGTAATTTAATTCCTCTAGCTAATTTCAAATCTGTTTACAACACGCACAGTAAAATTAATAAATTATTTCAAGTGAATAGTATAAAGTGTTTTAATTTTCTAAGACGACCTAGTCCTTAGCCTTACAATAGTAGACATAACGCACAGTGATCTTCCTTCATTTTGTCCCATTTCACACAGCACTATTCTTAGATGCTGAGATAACTAAGTGGGACATTCCAAGTCGACATAAACGACGGCGCCGGATCTGTGACGGGATACAATAAACGCTACCTACGGATATGACCATAGTAACTGTCGCGTCCTGATACACTAAACCTTCACTTTGTGTTGCAGGATCTACAAGAACGACGCTGCGGTGGTGGAGGCCGTAGACCTGGCCCAGAACCAAGTGCTGTTGAAGCTGATGCCGCGAATCGACTACTCAAGAGCCGCTTCTCGCCGCGTGGAACACCAGTGAAGACGGCGCGCAGTGCCTGATCCGAGACCAGGCGGTGCGTCGCTCTTTTTCTACTTTAACACTCGCGCTACAACCCTAGTGAGGACGGCGCGGTGCAGGCCCGACCCCTCAGCGGTGCGTCGCTCTTTTTTCTGACTTTAACACTCGCTACAACCCTGGTGAGGACGGCGCGAAGTGCAGAGCCGACCCCCGGCGGTGCGTCGCTCTTTTTCTACTTTAATCTCGCACAATCCTAGTGAGGACGGCGCGAAGTGCAGTGCCTAACCCCTCGGCGGTGCGTCGCTCTCTGTCTTCTACTTTAACACTCTCCTTCAAGCCCTAGTGACGACGGCGCGAAGTGCAGAACCGACCCCTCGGCGGTGCGTCGCTCTTTGTCTTTTCTACTTTAACACTCGTATACAACCTAGTGAGGACGGCGCGAAGTACGGTGCCCGACCCCTCGGCGGTGCGTCGCTCTTTGCCCTTTTTCTACTTTAACACTCTCATTCAACCCTAGTGAGGACGGCGCGAAGTGCAGAGCCCGACCCTCGGCGGTGCGTCGCTCTTTGTCCTTTTCTACTTTAACACTCTCATTCAACCCTAGTGAGGACGGCGCGAAGTGCAGGCCCGACCCTCGGCGGTGCGTCGCTCTTGTCCTTTTGCTTTAACACTCGCATACAACCCTGGTGAGGACGGCGCGAAGTGCAGGCCCGACCTCGGCGGTGCGTCGCTCTTGTCCTTTTCTCTTTACACTCGCATGCACCCCTAGTGAGGACGGCGCGAAGTGCAGGGGCCCGACCCCTCAGCGGTGCGTCGCTCTTTGTCTTTTTCAATTTTGCCTCCCATTCAAGCCCTAGTGAGGACGGCGCGAAGTGCAGGCCCGACCCGCGGCGGTGCGTCGCTCTTTGTCTTTTTCTGCTTTAACACTCCCATTCACCCGTGAGGACGGCGCGAAGTGCAGAGCCCGACCCCTCGGCGGTGCGTCGCTCTTTGTCTTTTTCTACTTTAACACTCGCGTACAACCGTAGTGAGGACGGCGCGAAGTGCAGAGCCGACCTCGGCGGTGCGTCGCTCTTTGTCTTTTCAACTTTAACACTCCCATTCAACCTAGTGAGGACGGCGCGAAGTGCAGGCCCGACCCGCGGCGGTGCGTCGCTCTTTGTCTTTTCTCTTTCCTCCATTCAACCTAGTGAGGACGGCGCGAAGTGCAGAGCCCGCCCCTCGGCGGTGCGTCGCTCTTTGTCTTTTTCTGCTAACACTCGCATACAACCGTAGTGAGGACGGCGCGAAGTGCAGGCCCGACCCTCGGCGGTGCGTCGCTCTTTGTCTTTTCAACTTTAACCTCCCTTTCCCAAGCCCTAGTGAGGTCGGCGCGAAGTGCAGAGCCCGACCCGCGGCGGTGCGTCGCTCTTTGTCTTTTCTCTTTAACACTCCCATTCAACCCTAGTGATGACGGCGCGAAGTGCAGTGCCCGACCCTCGGCGGTGCGTCGCTCTTTGTTTTTTCTACTTTGCACTCGCATACAACCCAGTGAGGACGGTGCGAAGTGCAGAGCCGACCGCTCGGCGGTGCGTCGCTCTTTGTCTTTCTGCTTAACACTCGCATACACCGCGTGAGGACGGCGCGAAGTGCAGTGCCCGACCCTCGGCGGTGCGTCGCTCTTTGTCTTTTCAACTTTAACACTCCCATTAAACCCCTCGTGAGGACGGCGCGAAGTGCAGGCCCGACCCGCGGCGGTGCGTCGCTCTTTGTTTTTTTCTACTTTAACACTCCATTCAACCCCTTGTGAGGACGGCGCGAAGTGCAGGCCCGACCCTCAGCGGTGCGTCGCTCTTGTCTTTTCTACTTTAACACTCGCATACAACCCTGTGAGGACGGCGCGAAGTGCGAGCCCGACCCCTCAGCTGTGCGTCGCTCTTGTCTTTTTCTACTTTAACACTCGCATACACCTAGTGAGGACGGCGCGAAGTGCAGGCCCGACCCTCGGCGGTGCGTCGCTCTTTGTCTTTTCTACTTAACACTCTCATTCACCCCTAGTGAGGACGGCGCGAAGTGCAGAGCCCGACCCGTCGGTGGTGCGTCGCTGTGTGGCTTTTCACTTGATCGATGTTTGTGTGTATCCGTATGCGAATTCTGCTACAGTTAGCTCAAAGTTTAAACCTGTTTGTGCGAGTTCTACTACAGTTACCCTAAAGTTACCAACCATCGTTAACTACAGTGGTCATAGTAATACCTTTGGATACAAGAGAAGGACTTTAAGTAAAAAAAATGGGGGGGCGTCAATGACGAAACCGCGTGTAGTTTTTCCTCCATTTTTGTTTTGGTGAGTTACTGTTTTATCTTTTAGGGCCATGGGTATGTTCACTGTGGTAGGCATGGGTTCAGTGGCTTCCCCGTGAATATTTCAAACTTGCCTCGAGTACTAAAATATTTTATTTCCGTAAATATATTCAATTTCTGCGTTTGCCCTTTTATTCTGATAATTTGAAGATTGGTTAATATTAATCAAAAAAAGCTCTCTAACCATCTGACAATCCTGTAAACGGTTCAACATAAAATTAGTAAGATAGGTGACTCAAATGTAGGCACTTTGTTTGGTGATTAAAAAAATTTTAACTTTTTTTTTTGTCAAGCATATTATTATTAATGATGTTTTGAAACCATTTTAAAGTCACTATTTGAACGAACATTAGCCCGACATTGTGCAAACCAATCTGAAAATATTTTAATGTCTATGTACTTCAAATATTTATCTTTGACTTCCACGTCCTTCTATAATTAAATATTACATACATGACGACGTTTCATCAGTACGGACGACGTAATTTTTAAAAAATATTCTGTTAAGATGCACACAAGACGTTTGATCTGCGAGTCTATGTGTTAATAAAATCAACCCATAACAGATTACATTATTTATTGCTGCAATTTCATAATTTTATTTGGAACATTCTGCTTTATAAACTATTATCGGTATGCCATCAAATTGAATATGATTTTTAATTATTAAAGGCTTGTTCTTAAATAAATGTCGAATAATTTCTTTGCAATAATGATTAGTACAACTTGCAACATGTTTTTCCGTGGCACGTACAGTTTGTGAAGATGTCCTCGTAGGCCGCGCTGCCGAAGAGAAGAAGCTTCCCCGGAGATTCTCGTCGACCACCAGTAATCTTCTGGTGTTCTTTCTTGATGCTGAAATTATCAAAGTCACTGTCCTAAATCGACTATTAATCAATTTGAACTATTCACATTAAACAATCACTCGCAAAATGCCTCAAACGGACATCTTTACCGTTTACTTAATATTGTTTCAAATTACAACTAAACGTTCTATGTGCAGAAATACTCCTACTAATACGAACACACTAGCCTTACATGTACTCGCGACGGGACCAGATATTTTCTGTTCAGCAACGTCGCCCAAAAACCTTCTGCCAAATTTTATTCAATGAACCTTCACCTGCTTTTTTTTTTTTTCCCAAAATTAAAAATTTTTTTCCGTAAATTTGGGTTTCCCGAAAAACCCATCGACGTCTGCCAAAATTAAAGCATCCCATTGGGCCCTTTTCTTGTTTTTATGCGTTTCAAATAAATTTTTATTTAAAAACCTCATCCCCCAAAACAACTAAATCATTTTTCTATAAATCCAATGTCCCATTACGTTTATTTGGTCCGAATTTTTAAAAGTCAAATATTTTAACAAAATTTTGCATTAATTAAATACCCAAATAACTTTTTTGAAAATTTAAACATAATACCCCTGTATTATCATTCCCGGGTTACCTTTTTAAAAATGAGCTGTTATGTCGATTTTTTTTTCAATATTTCCTCTGGAAAATTGGGTAATTAATTTTAATTTTTTTATCATTTCCCAAAATTTTTAAATTTAACGAACATTTTTGACATTTTTTTTTTCATGAAATTGACCTTTTGGGAAGGGTTTTATATTAAAAAAAATAAATATTGTTTTTAGTGAATTATTGGATAGAATGGATACAGCAATTGTTTTTCTATTAACCTTGTAATTAATCATTATATCAAATTACAAAATACACATTTTAGTTAACTTCTTTAATTAAATCATCAATAAAAGAGGTAAGTATGAATACTTTTGATTAGAATTGTTTTCATTGTCTTGAACTCACAATAACACATTTGTATTATTGCTGCTCTCAATGTGTCTTAAAGTAATTGTGACACTTTAAGTTGCTCATTGATGATCTACAAAATAATTTGTTCTAATCATCTTTAGTACTACGTACTCAGTATTCACTAATAAGGTCAGGTTTGGCTTTAAGGACACCCTGTTTACATTTATATTTATATAACATGATTACTAATTATCATTGATGAAATAGGATTGTTCAGTATAGTTAATGAAACAATTAGTTTGCCAATGTAGTAGTACAATTAGTTAGGCCCTTATAAGAGCCAAATTTTGGTCTCCACTTATTACTTAAGTAATTATAATTCATAATTATTACTTAAGTATCATGAAGTTACAATTTATTTACTTTAAGTATGTTGTATTATTTCTAGAAAAATGTCAAATGCAAATAAACTAGAGTACAATCTAAACTTTCTCGCATTATTGTAAATAGTTATTGTAATATAGAAATATTGTAATTTCTGTCATACTAAAACTCCTGAAATAACCTGATTGTATTCACACTGCCCTAATAGAACACGGTTGCAAGTGTTAGCTTTCAACTGGGGTCTGAAGATGAATACAAAGATGTATTGTTCATTTTAACTCGCATTTTAACTCTATGACCATGAAGGTAAACTACTCTGAGCATACAAATCTCTAAAAAATTTTCATTTTGACTAGATTTTCAGATTGAGACTCACTGTGTAACAGTGCCTCATATACCTCAATTTCCGCTGTGCATAGACTTGCCTTCTCAAAATATCAAGCACTACTGAAATTCGGATCGTTGGTCTGATAGTGTGTAGAGGCCTTAAGATAAATTTAACTTTCATCAATCTATTTCCTTTCATAAGAATATTATCTACATCATACAATTATCACGACAACAATGGAATGAATTCGACGAATTTCGAAACCACTGTGTTGCCAACTTGGACACCTGACAACGTGTCAAGCAAAGCGTCAAAATTCGATTTTTTCAATTTTTAAATACAGTGAGCGCACTGAAACGGACCATCATGCTTTTTTACAGTTCTTTGATATGATTGAAGAATATTGTTCTTTATATAAGGAAAAATCTTAAAAAACATTCAGTGCCGTTTCTGACAAAATAGTACTTTAAAATTTCAAAATGTCTATGTTTGAAGCAGAATTACAAGAATTCCGTTAGTCATTTCGGTATATGTATCACTGAATCTTTACTCGAATGACATAAATATATGTTTAATACATTAATATTAATAAACAAAGAAAAATTTGATGTATACAGGTGAAGGAAGAAAGAAGAAGATATCAAAGAGACCAATGGCCAAGCCTTTCAACGAATCTGCAATAAAAGACATCGGAGAAGTAACACATGAAAACAATTTCCTTGTATTTGAAGGAATCGATATTCAAATAATGGCTTCTTGTACAAGAAGTTCCGTTGAAAGAGTCGTTAAAACCGGTGAGTTATCTTGGCACTCTTGTTATAAGAACGCATCATAAGAGTAGGTGCGAAAACTGATATCAGTGGTGTAGTAGCCGCACATGTTAGCAAGTAGTCCGCATCCAAGAGATAGGTGCCACGTTTCCGCCGCCATTCTGTGACCTTCCTCAGGGTAAACTGCAGGAAGGTCGTAGAATAACGGCCAAACTGTCAACTAGTCCTAAGATGCAGCGTCATCCGCACAGCCACGTAGCAACTAATACATTAGATAATTGAGTATAGATACTTAAAACTGGAGAGAATATGTATTGGCCACATACACACTGCTCATCTCAGCCAACCTAAAAATATGATGATCAAAGGTTGTATTTCAATTATACGTTTGCTCTGCCGAAAGGATACCTTTCTTGGCAAACAAGAAATGCATTTGTACTACATTCAAACTTTGTTGTTAACAAAAGAAGCTGGATTTGCAAGTATCATATGTAGTAAGCAAATAAGTATTATGTGCAGTTTTGTACATTGTTCTATGCACTGTAACATTGCATACTTTTCACAAACGTTGATGTGGAATTATATTTCTTGTATCGGAAAATAAACCTCTCTTCAGGTTACAAGGTAATAATAAAACTAGTGGTCACTTTAAGAATATTCAGAGAGTGATCGTAGTTCCAATGCAAATTTTCATTGAAAATTTGAGCTGAGTCCTGTAAAAATTTGTTTGAACATTACTGAAAATGAGCATTGGTACCATTTACACAGAAAACTTGAGTTTCTAGAAATTTCTTGTTTCAAGAAATCTCTAAACTTGAGTTTTCAAGAGAAATAATTTGAACACTTCCTTCCAAATCTACTTGAAATTTTATTTAACACTATCCATAGAAAAGTTTAAGAAAAATCTTGAAGTAGTGTTTGGATAAGATCTTTTTAACATTACCTAATTTTGCTCAAAATACAGAAACTACTTATTTTCAAAACAATGAATAAAAGGTGCTTGAATAAGTTCTCCTTTTTGTGAAAAAATAATGCTTTATTGCAGTATGTGGTACACAACATGTCACTCAAAGTATAGCCCATTAGTAGCAACTACTTTTGCCCATTTTTCTGGCAGCAAATGAATTCTGGTGTCAAAAAACGGTACGTCTTTTGCGGATATCGAAAATCAACCCGTATTTTGGTATCTTCTTAAGAATGAAACACTGCTCCACCAGGCCCTGTGCTGTTGAATGGAATAGGCGATATCTGGTGAATACGACGGGTCCCATTTCTGTGTTTTCAAGTAGTTTTCACCGGTTTGCAACATCTATCGAGCGTTGTTGTAAGAAAATCAGTTTTGGGGATCTCTGCTCGTATAGAAGCCTTTTTAAAATTTGTTGTGTCTAAATTGCGCAACGTCTCAGAGCCCATTAGGGCGTTGAGCGCTTGCGCTGGGGATAATCCACCATTACGTCAGTCGCGTCACGCCGCGTCGCAATCATGTCACGTCACGTCGCAGTCAGTTATCAAAAGTAAGAGGTGTTAAATATCGAAGGTCCTTCGGGAAGCGTTCTGGTCCATTGCTGTTCATTGCGTATGTCAACGACTTCGGTCGCTACATTAAGTTTGAAATTCGACTCTTTGCAGAAGATTTGCAGACTCTACAGAAAAAATAAAGGTTCGCAGGACCTGCAAGCGTTCAAGTAGACCTTAATAAAATAGAAAGCTGGACCATAGAGAATAATATGGAAATAATTACTAATAAATGCAAATCTATCGGTTTCTCCAATAAAAAAGCAGGAAATTAACTATATATCTATATAATATTTATTATATAAAATTCAAATTCTCTGAAAGACGATTTCACACCCGGGTAAACAATATCAAATATTTAGGAATTAATATAACGAATATATGGAATGTACTGAAGAATTCAACTATGTGGCCAGAAACGCATGGAGAGCCGTGCATTTTGTCGAGATTCTTAGAAGAGGAGTGCTGAATCGCTTAAACTTGCGTTCACATCGCTGATTAGACCTATTTTGAATACGGTTCAGTTTGTTGGATCCTTATTGTAAAGGACAAGTAAATACTTTAAATAAGATTCAAAAGTCATGGAAAAATTTATCATAGGGAAAATAAATTCAAATAGTTCCATTTGGAATCCTTGTAGAAACGCCGGAAGAAAGCTATACTGTGCTTTCTTCAAAGCTTGTAAAGGCGAAGCAGCTTGAAGGATATTCAGATGCGACTCTTAAAAATCGTCATTCACTAGCCAGCCGCCAGGACCACAATTCAAAATTATGGGTTAAGGCAAAAAATTGACAAATTTTCTTTCATTAACGGCCAATAAATAACTGAACAATTACCTCAGTACTGCTAGAGACATAACCTCAGGTGTATGAAAATTTTAAAATAAATTAAAAGCCATAAGTTACTAATTTTAATAATTGTAATATGTTAGACTAGAGAAAATTTTGTATTCATTGTAGCTAGACTCTAATTTTGTATTACATTAGTATTAGTCATAATTTATATTCATTTAGTATTAGTCTTAATTTGTATAAATATATATTTTAAATGTAAACTCGATGTAAATATAAACTTAACAAAACTTAAATGTAATCAAATGTACTTACTCGAGAGATGAGAGCTGCCAGGATCATTCCCAGCAGTAAATATTGAAACGCACCGCTTTCCACCAAAAACGGCGAGACATCAAGCAGAACACGGCGAACGGTTGCAAGAGGGCGCTCGCTAGCCACGAAAAACGTTATGAGCGGCGAAGGTGGTCGGTTGGCGGAGCGTGGGAACGACGCCGCAGGAGAGTGTCTGGCTGGCCGCCGGCGAGAAGGACGTATCTGGAGCTGCTCCGCGAGCGAAAAGCAAAATAGTATCGCGAACGAACGAGTGCAGAAAGATTAATTGACGGACAATTTGTGCTTGATAACCATCAATAGTCGATCGGACATATTGCCAAAGTGATAGCTGCTATCTGGAGTAAACAGATCAGGAAGATTACGCCAGTGCGAGGCAACCCGAGAGTCCCGAAGCCGCCGACGCTCGTAGAGGAAGAAGTGAAGCGTAATATTTCTTCGATCGATAAGATCGAGAGACTATGATTCTGGGTTATATGAAAGAAAGAGTAAAGACCACCATAGATATTGTATCATTAGGATTTGTATAGAATTAATAAATAGTTCAGTTTATTGTGTTCACGGAACAGTGGTGTTTGATTAATAACCCCGAGCCCATTCACGAGAAAGAACCTTACAAATAAATTTACTGAGCCGGCCTACCCGGTACGTCACAGTTGGCGCTGAACAGGGACTCGTGTATTTAAATGTACTAGGATTAATTTAACAAGGAATAAAACTAGTGACTCTGGAATTAACAAACTTGTGTAATAATTTTAAGAAACATAACAGTTTGAACAGGAAATATTGAAATAAAACAGTGTGCACGTGCAGTTGTTTACTGGAAAAATAGTAGAAATTTATTGTCATTTATAAAGGTAAATACTGTTGAGGAAATATAAAGCAATTATAGAAATATTGACAGGCAAATGGTAATTGTAATGTAAATATTATTTAGTTAAATATGGTCAGTCAATCCAGAAAACAGTATGCAGAGTACTATTATGTAATGTGTAAAGGGAAAACAGTGTTATAAGTATTTGTGTTTGTTAGAATAATTATTTGTGTACATGATAACATATACACAGTTAAGTGAATTGTTTTTCAATATTGGATAAAAAAGAATTATAGAATTTGTAGGAAAGTTTAATGAATACAAGAGAAATTAATGTCATTTGGTGTACATTGTATATGCTAATTATTTTGAGCATATAGGGCATGAATCTTACAAGATAATTGTCAGAATCATCTAAAAAGATATAGCCCAGGTGTGGAGGGCATTGTTTATTAGCAGTGAATGGAAAGTAATTAATAGTGAAGGAATTAATATTGATTTGTTGAATTTGGGGTAATGTTCGAAAACTGCATACAGTATATTTTGTGTCATTATTGAGGGAAGCTGTAGGAGTCGTGAAATGAGACTGTGGATTATTGTTGTGAATTTGAATTGAAGTTGTGTATGCTAATGTTTTCAGGAATTTTCAGAAGTGTTATTTGTTTTATTTTGATATGTGATGAGTTTTATGAAGGTATTTTGTGTAGTGAATTTATGTGCATAGGTGATGTTAAATTTATTTGCAGAGAGTGGATAATTGTATGTCATATGTGGTAACTGTGTAGTGAAAATTGGGTTGGTCATATAGTAGACTATACAATTGTGGTTTCCATGAAAATTTAAAACGAATAGTGTATTCGCTAATGCCTAGAATCACTGATAGGTCATTGTTTCAATACAATTACTTGGGAATTAGACTAATTAAATCAGGAACAATTGCAGTAGATTGCGAGCATAGACGAGCTGAGGCGGCATTACAAGCGCGGAAGCAGTAAAGGCGATTGAGGAAAATGAGTGAACGATACGAAGCAGCTGAAGACAGAAATTAGATTGCGACAGCAAAATGGAGCTCAAAGGCGATGTTGGAACGGAATGAGAAGATGAGCGTGAAGACTCGGATGAAGGAATCGGCGGAAGTACGTTCCTGGATAGTAGGAATCCTGGTTGGAAGTAAATTAGATGACACGTCGGGCGATTGTTTTGATGAAGAAGTAAAAGTCACATCAACGCCGATGGACCAGGTAGCAGGGAACCAAGTCAGGAGCACCACAAAGATATCATCGGATTTGATGTTAATAATGAAAATGATTAACGACCGACTTGATAAAACGGCAGAGGAACAAGAGAAAAGATCAAAGAAGCAGCTTAAGGCGATTGAAGAACAGGATAGAAAGGCGGAACAACAAATCAAGATGATAGAAGAACAAAAGAAGGTAATCGGGAACAAAAAAAGATTGAAAGGCATCATGGCGATTGAAGAACGAATTGAGAAATCGCAGAAGAACAAAATAAGGCAATCAAGGAACAGAACGGAAGGTTAATGGAGAAATTAAAAACAAATAGGACCTCTTAACAAGCAAATCGAGAAACCCAGCAGAAATGAAGAAGATAGCGGAACAGGTCAGATTCAAAACATCTATCGCCAGTAAATTTGTAGAGCAGGATCAGAAGATAGAATCCAGATCGACAAATTGGGCGGGAGTTGAAAACCGACCTACTCAACAACTTGAGGAAAGATTACGCACAAAGTAGGAGGTACAAAACCAGATTCGGAATGAAATCCAGATGGCGGAGAGCAGAGGGCGAACATCCAGGATCAAGTCACGAACGAGGTGCGCAAAAGGAAGACGACACCAAAATACTACAGCAATCAAAGAAGAAATACAGGGGAATATGAATGTGCGAAGAAAAGGTATCATCCCTGCAATCCGATATGGAGCAATCAAAATACCGGACGACGCCGATCATTGCGGGCGGAATATAACTTTACGCCTCCAAAATCATTGAAGTTTTCGGAGATGGTCGAGAAACCCATGCGCCTTCATGCGGCAGCGGAACGACACCTAGCCGTGATCAACACATCGGAAAGATGCAAGTCCAGTTTTTGTATTTGATGTTGGAGGAACGCCGGACGTGGGCCGACACATTTGATGTATTTCGGAACGCTGAAGGAATTTCAAGACCGGTTCTATGAGCGGATTGGAACGATGAGATTCGAATGAATGTGAAGTTAAATCTAATGAATGGTTATTATCTCAGTCGATGGAACTCTGCGGGAATATGCGACGCAACGTGTTAGATTAGGACACTACGTCCCCCAATGAATGATCAAGAAATATGTGTTTATTGACACGTCAGTTTCCGTGTCGATCCAAAATAATTTGAGAAGTTCGAACCATACCAATTTAGAGAGCTTTATGAACGCCTTAGGAGGATATGACAACATTTGCCAATGCCCGAAGAATAAGAGGAAGGAAACGTAGACGCGGTAAGAACGGAACCAGTCAATAGACAAGGGAATGGTGGTGGGCAGGCAACCAGTGGACGCGACACGAGACAGGAAGCCGGTGGCAATCGGAACCGAGTAACCAAAGACCGTATTGGGGTGGACAAAGCCAAACCGTCGAAGAAGAGAGAGGAACGAACGAGGTGCACCCAATCAATCAACACGGCCTGGTCAGTGGAGGACAGGGAACATCTTTAAACAGATAGAGTCCGTGATGATGGCGACCCATGACGGACACAAGGGAAGAAGAGCTGAATGTGGTCCCTATCAATACGATTCAGTCGGTGTCCTATGAATCACAACCGTGGCAGAGAAAAAAGTTCGAAGTTCGCATGAAAAATGTCCACGATCAAAGTAGAATGCGAAGGGTGGTAACGAAGCACTGGTTGATACTGGATGATACAACAGTTATATCAGAGGAATTTTATAATGAGTTGATTGCGAAAGGAAAGCAGAATGTAGCGCCTACATGAATAGGGCGTACGTGATAGGAGCCACTCAGAAGAAGTCAAGCCCTATCACGAAACAAATCATGTTTAATGCTGAAATTGGCGATCAGAAGTACGAAGTGGTAGCTCTAGTAGTAAAGAGGCTGTTGTATCCGATGGTTATAGGGACAGATTTTTTATCCGAACGACGCGCGATTATTGATCTTGACCACGGAGTTAGAACTAGGAAGCCAGAATCGAGATGGACATGGGAATGGGAGAGGAATTAGAAATATGTACGGGCGTGTTATCGGAGGAGGGGATAGAAGAAAGATTGAAACAACAGGTTGACCAGATAGAAGTATTGGAAGCCAGCAGAAAACTAGGCGTTAGACCTACTGATAGAAAACAAAGGGTATTTCAGAAGAATCGGGCACCGATCAGGATTTGAATTCCGTATACAACTTACAGATTACACTCCTTTAGGCAGCGAAACTACCGATACCGGTAGTATTGAAGCAAGAAGTAGCAGAGTTGCTGGCATCCATGGTGAGCGACGCATTATCAAGAAAGCAAAGACGTCGTACACGAATCCATTGTAATCGTAAAGAAGAAGGACGGAGGATTGTGATTATGCTTAGATGCTCGGCGTTAAATGCAGTGACGCTCCCATTTAGGATGCCTGTCAGTGGAAGAAGCATTACAAAGATTTGGGTAGTATGATCTTTTCGAGTACAGATTTCAGTAAGGCTTAGGCAAATGCAGGTTGCTGAAGAAGACCAGAAATATACGGGTTTTCATTCGATGGAATATGCTTATTTTGTAGAGTACCGTTTGGGCTACGGAATAGCGGAGCGGCACTGATTCAGTGCATAGATCAAATATTACAGGAAGATGCAGAACCGAGTCACAACGTACGTGGATGATATTGTCCTGCAGGCAAGATCCATCGAGCAACACTCAAGATTTGCAAGAACTGATCCAGATTCTACAAGAGAATAACCTGGTGTTAAACCTGAAGAAATCAACGTGGTTCACCAAGAAGATTGAATTCTGGGTACGTCATATCTACCGACGGATAAGCATTGAGACCGAAACCGCTGAAGAAATCGAAACTTACGCCACCGAGAACGAATAAGCAAGTGCGCAGGTTCATTGGCACATGCAATTATTACTCGAGATTCTGTCCAAAATTTGCGGACGTTATGTATCCGTTCTACCAACTGCTAAAAAAGGGTCAAAAATGGAAATGGGATGACGCCTACCAGGAGGCATTTGATAGAGTAAAAGACATGTTTTATAACAGCTGCTGTATAGCCCACCCGATTTTTCAAAGCATGTATCGTCAAACTGACAGCAGCGACTTTGGGATGGGGCGATGCTTTACCAAGTTATCGATGGCCAAGAAAATCGTGTCTATTATCAGCCGAACCTGAAGGGACCCGAGTTACGATTTTCGGCGACGGAAAGAAGCCAACGCTATAATGTGGGCAATATCCAAATTTAAGCCGTATTTGAAAGGACGACATTTCAAAGTACGTACTGACCATCAAGCATTAACGTTTTTGAGTAGATTCCACTTACAAAACGATCGGCTACATCGATGGGTGATGGCATTGCAAGAGTACTCATTCATTATAGAACATTGCAAAGGAACTAATAACCATTTGCCGGACCTATTAAGCCGCAAAGAGCCAGGTAGGGAAGCCAGATACGCCAATGCGAGTGAATTTCAGGTAATGGTGATCGATTTGGGCATATCAAGATCACCATTATTTGATTGGAGGACTTAGTAACATTACAAGAAAGGGATGATGAAATCTACAAGGTGAAGAGATTTAAGCAAGGACAACTACGAGGACGACATGGACTGGCAGCTAGAAGAAATCAACACCGCTGGAAAGTAGTACAAAAGCAGTGCTGATCAAGACCAAGAGAATCCAGACACATGGAGGATTTGGGTTCCACGAAATTGCACTGGTGAATTAATTGAATTCGTGACACGTCGTTGGCACATTTCGGTGCAAGAAGACATTCCAAACAATACAAGCTTTATGCTATTGGAAGGAATGAGGAGGCAAATTAGGAGAACAGTAGCTCTGCATTACATTGTCTCAAAGCTAAATACCCCAACCGCAAATATGACGGACTGATGCATTACATTATCAAAAGAGAAAAACGAGTTAGCTGCGTTGGATGCATACGGTCTTTGCCTCGAACGACGAACGGAATAATACATTTTTGTAATCATGGATGTCTTCTCGAAGTTTGTCAAGTATATCCAGTAAACAAAATTAACTCAAATAATTGTTGAAACTCGTGAAAATATTTATTCAATGTGGACGTTCAAAAGATATTATCTGACAACGGAACGATGTTCCCAGTGAAAGGTGGATAGAGGGCATACAGGGCATGGGCGATACCGATTCATTCTACTGTGAGACACCCTCAATCAAATCCGTCATAACGGATAATGAAAGAATTATCCAGACTATTTAGAAACATATTGCAATGAGAATCATGGGAAGTGGAATGAGTTAATACCGGACATCAATCGCTGGCTGAATCAAATTCCTCATGACAGTATTGGCATGACACCATGAGAGCTCATTTCCAAGGAAACCGCCTCACATACTATACGCTCTGGAGAGGAAGTCACCAGGAAGGACCACCGAAGACATCGGAACAGATACGTCAGAACTTAGTGCAAGCCGGAGCAGAAGGCAAAGTTAAAGAAGAGAATATGAGTTTCTACGAGGGGCAGACAGTATTGGTGAGTGTCCCAAAGTGTCTAACTCTAAACTAAGGTTATACGCAAATTTTTCCATTATATGAGGGCCGTACATCATTGAACAGATAACAAACCGACAGTGGCTAAACTAGTCAACGATAACAGAGAAGTGGTGGGATATTAAAATTTTTACAATTTAAGACCTTGCCCAACAAGAGAAGGCAATGGACAAGAATAGACCATTAAGTCATTGAATTTTCCGGAGAAAAATCCACAAAGAAGGGGAGGTAATGAACGCACCGCGTTTCACCCAAGAAACGGCGAGACATCAAGCAAGACACGGCAGAACGGTTGCAAGGGCGCTCGCTACGAAAACAGGTTTATGAGCGGCGAAGGGTGGTCAGTTGGCCCGGAGCGTGGAACGACGCCGCGAGGAGAGTGTCTGGCTGGCCGCCGGCGAGGAGGACGTATCTGGAGCTGCTCCGCGAGCGAAAAGCAAAATAGTATCGAACGAACGAGTGCAGAAAGATTAATTGACGGACAATTTGTGTGATAACCATCAATAGTCGATCGGACATTGCCAAAGTGATAGCTGCTATCTGGAGTAACACAGATCAGGAAGATTACGCCATGCGAGGTAACCGAAAGTCCCGAAGCCGCCGACGCTCGTAGAGGAAGAAGTAAACGTAAATTCTTCGATCGATAAGATCGAGAGACTAACAGTATTCTGGTTATATAGAAAGAAAGGTAAAGACCACCATATATATTGTATCATTAGTGATTTGTATCGAATTAATAAATAGTTCTTTATTGTGTTCACGGAACAGTGGTGTTTGATTAATAACCCGAGCCCATTCACGAGAAAGAACACTGTCATTACAAATAAATTTACTGAGAACAAGCCGGCCTACCGGTACGTCACAATATATTATAGTAAAATAAACATTTTATTTTTGATAATCAGTATAGTCTCTTATTGTATAGCTAACAATTTGCATCAGAAAAGATTTTACGTTAAACTGAAATGTATCCACTCATTTTATTTGTTTCATGTCATCTGGCAAAGTGTTGTAAAGTAAGGTACATATATTATGGTGAATTTCTTATAAAGCTAACCTAATGAATGTGATTTCTACAACGTGTATTGTAAATACAAATATCAAAATTGCATGTTCGAGAAACGAATTTATTATCAGTATTGCAAGTTTTCGAGAAACATCATTAAAAATCATTTGCATTTCTTGTAGCCTTCAACAGTAAAGTATACAAACTGTCGTTATTGTAAATACGTATATAAATAAAATTTGTATATATTAAAGTCGTATATGTATATTAAATATATAATGATGTGAGAGAGGTACATAAAACTATATTGGTGAAATTTTGAAAAAACAACAAAGAATACAGAAAAATACTTTATATTAAAATTTATGGTTGTATGACGCGTTTATGTCATCTTGCAAAGCGCATTTATCACTATCCTTAAAAATTCGAAGGAAAATTTGAGGTCGTTTTTGAGAAAATCTTGTTTATATAATGTGCCCATATTTCACTCTATAACAGAAAAGCACTCAAATTTTCAAGAATGTAAATTCAATAAAGAATTAATTAAGTAGAAAAGTTAATTTGAAGAAAAGCTCTTATCTTCAATATTGAAGTTTTGGAAAAACGCCGGAAAAATTAAACTTTTCTAATTTTCGAAAATTCAGAGTTGCCTCAGCACATTATTTCCAATACGCAAGTTTTTGAAAATTCAAAAGATCAACGAAATGAAACCTACACTTCACTCCATGGGAAAACACATGCCTAGGTTAACAAGATGAAGACCCCAATGGCAACAAGGCGGAAGAAGCAACCCTTCCTACCGGGTTAGCAGGTCTACTCGTACACAGGAAAGCAAAGTTGAGGCTTCTGATTAGCCCAGATTTTCATATTAGCTTAATACTATATTGATCAAACCAAGTGGATTTTATGAGATCAAGGACATACACAGGATGGCCAGCAAACCTGGAATCCTTGAAACGAATTTGGAAAAAATGTAGGAACCGTGGAAAAAGGAATTTGATTTGAAAACAGATTTTTGTTCTTTCAGATTTATCCCCATCGTTTAGCAAAAAGTACATACGGCATCGTATTCAGTGAATGTTTGATTCAACTCGATACACTGATAATGATGAGCGAAAATCGAAATAAGTATGAAGTGCCACATCTATGCGTGAAGATTGCGTAGTCCTTGACTCGCGTATCATACAACTTCAAACACTACCGCATGTGTAGGTGCAACGTAGGTAGAGTATCCTAAGGATGGAAAAAATTCCATTGCAATCGCCGACCACAAGATTAAAATGTCCTACAGTACAAATGCTCCGAAGATATCAAGTACTGCTGCGTGAGCGTTAGAGGTATTCTATTTGAGAGGTGTATTCCAGACGCGGTTCTATTCTTCAAGTCTTCGACATTATCATCTTTTATGAACTGAGCATCGACGAGAAATGTGTGTGTGTGGTTGTTTTAGAAGTTGCTTGTCCTGGGCTCATTTTTTTACAACCAGCACTTAAAAGCTTAGCATCAAAATGATCCCCTTGTTAATATTTTGAGTTCGTAGCACGACTAGGCCTACTCAGCACTGTATTCGGTCAGCGCACTCATACAGTCCAAATGGTAAAATGCATTAAGTGTCATTGTTAAAATTAATGTTACTTTCCTTGTGATGCTCAGTATAGTCTAATTTATATAAACAGTTATGCAGCAGAAACGAATTCACTTTGGATTTAAACTTTTCTATCGAATTAAATCGTTATATTTCATCAGGCAAAGTGTTGTAAAATAATGTACATGTATTGGATGTGATTTTTTTGTAATGAGCTGTTAATACTGTCACCTGATGAATATGATTTCTACGTCGACTGTTTTAGCAATAGACATCGGCATTTTCTGAAAATATAGTCCCGCCCTTAAGCAAGTCATTTTGACAAAAGCCACTGATTCGTAAATAAACAGACAAGGTAATGGTAAAATTCTAGATTAATGAAGAGAGGCTTACATGAATCACGTGGGTGGGATTTGGTTATTATTCGTACACTTCGTTTTGTAATCTAAAAGTCTGGGACGACCATTGTCTTCATATTTATTAGATTCATTACAGATCACCGCTAATGATGATCTAGACTAATTTAGAATAGAGACGAAGGTGAAGGTATTGTCAGAGCCTTAGAACCCCAAATTATTTTCAATAAAATTGGTCATTATGTGTGCCATGTTTCAATTTTTACTGATTCGTTAAATAAAATTAAATGTTCTCGACTCTTTGCCGGCTTACGCGCGAGGCAATTGCAGGCCCTTAGCTGAGCGGGGGCCTGCCAGTGGATACACATCAGGCTCGCCGCGCTTGGGCACAAGAGGGCGCGCGCTATCTCCCCCGCATTCACTGGGCAGTGAGTCTAGGCTCCCAGCACGCACAGACTTGTACCGCTATGCACGTTCACGTCCCGACCAGGCAAATTCACCTCATCACCTGACGTTGCGGAAAGTAGAATAGTTATATATATATATATATATATATATATATATATATATATATATATATATATATAGAGAGAGAGAGAGAGAGAGAGAGAGAGAGAGAGAGGTACCGCATGTTTCTGCCTAAAGAAACGGTGATACAACAAGTAGCACGGCAAACGGTTGCCAGAGGCGCCCGCACAAAAGAAACAGTTACGGGCGGCGAGGTGTTGTCGGTTGACCGAAGGCGTGAGAAAAGACGCCGCGAGGCTTCCAGACGGCCGGTCGCCTGTAAGGAAGTACCTGGGGCTGCTCCGCGTTCGAACAAGGTAGAATAGTGTCGCGAACGATGAACGCTGCCAAAGTGATTGGCGGACGAGTTGTTGGATATAACCATCATTAGTAGCTCGGACGTAGTGCCAGGTAACAGCTATTATCCGGGGTAGTACTGATCGAGAAACTTGTGTGCAGAGGAGTACGCCACGAGACTAGTAGCCTGGTGAAATGGTGAGACACGTGCTAGCAAACTGTACCTTGAAGAATTAGTGGCGTTTGTCAGCTCGCGGAAGGTGACATCGAGTAGATCTGGGTGAACTGGAAAGGAGTTCAGCGGGGGGCGCAGAGGCACCGTGGGAAGATTACGCTGGAGACAGTGCTTCGAAACGCAACGCATCGCATCGGCTGGCCCCGTGGAGCGGCATAGGCAGCACAGCAAGGAGTACGAGAAAACCCCGAGAGTCCCGAAGCCGCCGACGCTCGAGGGGAGTATTAAACAGTAAATATTTCCTCGATCGATGTAAGATCGAAAGAACTAACAGTGATTCTGGGTGAGGTAAAAAAAAGGATAAAGACCACCACAGATATTCGTAATCAATAGTGATTTGTGTAGAATAATAAATAATTCATGTTTATTTTGTTCACGGAACAGTGGTGTCTGATTAAAACCCTGAGCCCATTCACGAAAAAGAACACCTGTCCCTTGCAAATAAATTTACCGAACAAGCCGGGCTTACCGGTTCGTCTCAATATATATAGTGACCGTACTTACACATATTAGAATTTTGAATGTAGACATGCTCTGTTATCGAAATGATTAATGACAAGGATCGTTCTAGGGGAGCGCCTTTACTAGGAGATGTTGGCTTTAGGCTTTTACTTTTCTCATTCAATCCACGATGCCCCAAAGTTACACATTACAGTTGTTCATTTATTCACAAAAAATCGAGAATGTTTAACAACTAGACAAATCTTCATTACATAATCGCAAAGCTATTAATGTGATTAACATCATTACTGATCAATACTGTTTGGAATATACCTAACCATCCAGGAACTCCACATTCTTATACAATAATGAAATCCCAATATTCTTTATCCTTCAGTTTTACATTCAGTGTTATTATGAACTAACATTAACCAGTTAAAATATATCCCCCCCTCTTTGAATATTTGTGATTGTTCATCGTTATGTCCTCTCCCATTATACACTCGGAAGCGTATGATTGCAATAATTCAATCCGACTTTCACGAATATTACGAACTTCGTTACTATCTGCGGATCCGCATTCCTGTCGTGAATAGAGCCGCCTCTGCTAATGTCCTGACGTCGCCGAGCCGTGGTAGCCACTCGTCCCGCCGACTGCGTGTTGTCCACGTGGTCGCCGTGCCGTACCCAGCGTTCTGCTATTTATCCATTCACTTCAAAGTCTGGGCACGAATTCGGTCTTCTTATGGCGATGTATTGGCTCGAGTCGTTAATTTCTCCACACTAATCGTTTGTGGCCCACATACACCGCTGCACCACGTGCTTTCACATACCTGATTATTCTTGTTCATTGGCGCTCAAACATAATACTTTTTAATTCATGCTTTTGTCAATACTCGAGTTCTCGTCTAATCACTGACAACATTTCTACGCGTCTTTGTCCTCGACATTACTCTATTTAATTCTTTCATTGCCCGTATATTACTACCCCACACGCATTCACTTCACTTAATAGTTTCTTGTTCATTGACGCTCGGAACACAATACCTTTTAGTTTTATGCTTTTGTCCAATACTCGAGTGCTCGTCTAATCACATATCAACATTTCACGCACCTTCCCCTCGATGTTGCCCTATTTCACTCTCTCGCCTCCACGCCACACAGCCTCGTGCGCGCCATTCGTCATGTCTCCTTGCTTCCCACCAACCGCCCTCTTCCCGCCGTGATTCGTTCCCGGAATCGTTCCCTAAAAGATCGATTTGCGGTCTCTTATACGCGCCAGATTTGACTTGGCAATCACGTTCCTTTTCTGTTTGACGGCCCAAATGACCGTTAGGTTATATATATATGTATATATATATATACATATTATATTTTGTGTGTGTGTGTGTGTGTGTGTGTGTGTGTGTTTTACGTTAATACTATAATCCAAAAATAACATACAGAAAATTTGTAATGCATGTAAACAGAATTATATCTCAAACGTTCCACGAGCAATGTATCCCACAAAGAAAAGAGATGTTGGTCGATCGCCAAAGAGATGGAAAGCGTAAAAATAGATAAAATAATCCTACGTGTAGTTTAGGCGCCAATATCGTTCAAAAACGAACGGACGTTTTGAAATTAGTTCTGGCTGAGTTGACTCGAAACAGTAATACAGTATTCAGAAATGACTGATCGGAGTGTTCAAGGGTTTGAGACCATACGTTGGCGAATTTTCGATCCCAGTTAGCTAAGTAAAATTCAGACGCTGGTGGAGAAAACTAGCGACCAGCTTCTCTGTCGCTAGTTTTCCTTGGTTTCTCCGATCAATTCCAGACGAATACCGGAGTAGTATCTAACAAATGGCCATAAACCGCGCGCGAACAATCTTCTCTAATCCTTGTTCTCCTCTCCCCACTCGCATTAACACTTACATGCACTACAGTACCACATATATTGAGACGAGATTGTCCGATGGAGGGTATCCTGAAGCTATCCTACAGGAACTCATGCAAGCCGACATTCAAATCTGCACCGTATGTCTGTGCTTTTTACACATGATCAATATGCAGTAATAAGAACAAGTATGGTACGGCACCTGAGAAGCCATCACGCCCACCTTTAAGAAGAAGATCTTGTGTAAGTTTAACCTTTGTATAATTAATACAAAGCTCTACATATAAGTGCATCTTTTGATGCTGCTTCTTTTAAAAAAGGTAAAAAATTATGTTTATCTTGTGATTCCATGGCCATGAGGATATTTGGTATGAATTGAAATTTATTATGAACTCCTTTTGTCAACATATTGTGCACTTAAAAATGTCAGTCTGTTATCACTGAAAATCAATATCATAGTAACAGCTTTTTATTTATTGTGTAAAAATACGTGGTTTAACATTAACTTTCATGTTATATCATTGAACTACATGTATTTTGGATGATATTAACTTAATTATAGCTCACTGTAATGTAGTATAAGCTTTTATTTACTAAAATATTATATTATTTTGTATCATAATATTCGTGAATGTATTTTGACCATTTGCTCCTAGGTTGCGCCACAGTAGGTCACAGCTTGTATCCCGTTTCAGCTCTAACGAGCATTCAGTCTATATGCTGTGTCAGCTCAAATGACCATGTACTCCTGAATGCTTCACCTTCCACCAGGAGTGCTGATAATTACTAATAATACTTCGTCACGCTAGTCCGAGCGAAATAGTGCCGCACGGTGTGATATTTAGATCTACAGGAGCTTATAAAAGGGCCTGCAGAGCCCCATTACATTTGCCACTCAACGTTAAGCTGATTAATATGTCATTTGTTTAGTAAAATGGTAATTCTAAATTAAAGTGAGCCCGGCGTTTGGTCGTTAAACTGTTTTTAGTGTTTTATGTGAAAGGTTCTTTGCGTTGATGCCCGAATGGCTATGATGGTAGCTAAGGGCCACATATAGGTATAACATGACTTTGGATTCTTTGATATGTTGAATGTATTAGTGTAATGACATTCTTTATAGCTATTTTATGTGAAATTAACTGGTTGTTCTTTACTGCAGCAGTGTTTATTTATGGAATGTAAATGTAGCCTAATAAGTCGCCTTTGTTGCGCTTGGATGTGTATTTTGTGACGTAACCAAATATCAGATTCGGAAATAAACACATTTATTTTGTAATAACTTCTCCGCAGTGTGTATGTTGCAACCGGTGCGCCTCCCGAGCAGTGAAACAGTCAATTAGTTCCGCGCAGCTGCAAACGCGACTTCTTGGCGTCGCCTCGGACGAGCGAATACAATGTTTGTCGCAGCGCCTTGGGATCTCCCAGGACCATCGACCACGCTGCTCGGAGGAATTTCGAAGACCGCCCGGGTTTGTTTGTAAGAAGTGTTTATGGAAGACGAGCGAGGAGTACAAGTGAAGTCGTAGGCTTCTGGGCCAGAGTCATGTAAATGATCTTGGCTGTCCAGGTGACGCCGCGTCGAAGGCTGTGTTGCCGACGTTTCGACCATCTTATCGTGGTCTTCCTCAGAACAGCCCTGAGGAAGACCACGATGATGGTCGAATCGTGTCTTTCGCACAACAGCCCTGAGGAAGACCACGATAAGATGGTCGAATCGTGGTCTTTCGCACACAGCCCTGAGGAAGACCACGATAAGATGGTCGAAAACGTCGGCAACACAGCCTTCGACGCGGCGTCACCTGGACAGCCAAGATCATTTACGAATACAATGTTTGTCACAAGCGCCTTAGGATCTCCCCAGGGGACCATCGACCACGCTGCTCGGAGGAATTTTAGAAGACCGCCCAGGTTTGTTTATAGGAAGTGTGCAAGAAAGAGCGCTTTCGGCTGTCTCTGGAAAATTCCATCAAAATTACCTAAGAAACGCTAATCTGATTGGTGTAAAATCATGTACGGCGTAGTAACTTTCGCCCAGTAACGTTACGCCTTCTAAAAATTCAGCAGAAATTTCTAGAACATTCGTAGAAATGTAGTGTGGGCGCCGTGAAGCGCGAGGAGGAATCAGAAGCGTGGGCGCTAGAGGCGTGCAGAGAGAAGCGTTCAGGTCGCCGGACGGAAGGGCGCACAGAGCCGTGTGAGGCAGAAGAGAGTGGGCGCTAGGGTAGCGCGATAAAAGCGCAGAGGTGATATTAACACACCGAGTGTTAGGTAGATGAAAAGGAACTTTATTCAATTTTGTTATTTTTTATCTCTGCGCGTTTACGCCCGCGCAAAGTGTTGCAAGTTACGCGACTACGGTAATTAGTGAAGTCGGTAATAATTCTCCCGACGAGTATCGTGTTTTATTCTGACGTTCGGACTTATAAACTGTCGTCACCGATAACGTCACCGCTGCCGCAGACGTCACAGTTAGTGTCGTGACCAGGAGTTTGCTCTCCTGATTGGGAAGCAAGGCTACGAGAAGAAACCCTTCTCCGTCATCCAAGGGACGTGGTGTCCAGAAGAAAAGGAGCCCAGCTGTTTTGCTTGTTTGGAGGCCGTTCACCCCAGCGAGTTCCTCTGCCGCACATGGTGATTTTAGTTATTTGTCGAGCTCCGACAAACAAAACGAACATTTATCACGCCCTTCAGGCTTACTGGACTATATTCAATATTCAGAAGATGCCGGCCGCGAATTGGCTCTTTTCTTGTAATTTTGTAAGCCATCTCTGTTTAATGTTTCCTTTATTTGCTCTAAGCAATAATCATAAGATTTAATTGTATTAGTTTTAAGACTGCATGATAAAAGCTAGAGTTTGAAACTGAGCTCAGATAATTATAACAAATTATTTCTACTAATTTTCTATTTTTAATTTCTCATTAAATTTATTTTTTCTTTCAATTGACCTCTATCACGTAGCCACGTCCGTCCACCATCTAAATTTCAGCCTCTACTCGCCTCCTGAGCTAGCCACCTTTGAGCCCAGGTAGGTGCGATCAGCCAAATCAGGTTACAAGCTCTTTAAGTTGAGGTTTGCCTTTTTGTTGCAGGCCCGTGAGGTTGTTGACATGGTGCCTGGCACTTCACGTAATGCATCCGAGTATTGTCGCTTGCAGAATCTGCGCATTTAACCTGTGTGTATTCTGAATGTTGCAGTTTCTTGGTTTCTAGTGCAGAAACAAAGATGGGACAAGAGGATCCGTACTGCCGTACGAGCAGTGACCGTTTGAATGGGAGCACGTGACATGGCCCTGTGAACGACATTGTTTCGTCGTTCGGGCTTTTGAAGCACTGCTGCAGGAGCAGTAGGTGCTTTAGAAAGGCAACCAGGTTTATTAAAAGTGGTTTGTTGTAAAAAGAATCCACAGTTATGTTTGTATAAGTCATGTTACGAATTTGGCAAAGAACCTTTAGTGTTTTCTCTGACGTAACATATATTGTTTAATGAAAGAGTCTCAAGGGAGCTCTTCGACATTTTGTTGTATGTGTTTGTTGCGTTTCTGATCTCCTAATGTGGAGGACTTTGCAGAAACTCCTAGCAACAAAGTAATTCTGTATAAGTTATAAAGGTCTATGATTTATTTTCATTTGTAAAGAGGCACTTTATTTTTGCCTGAAAACTTCGCGTATATTATTGTAATTCTGTATGATTTCTCTTTCAGCATGGGGAAATATTATTGTGAATGTTTTTGAAGGCAACAGCCGCTAATAACAAATTTTGTACTGTTACTTGTTGAAATAAATGTTACGAGTATATGTCAGCTGATTTTGGATTGTGCATATCTTCAACTTAGATAGCTCCAATAAGGGGTGTTCCGAGATGTATTCGTTTCTGTGTGTGCTTTTTTTTACTGAAAGTTACACTTTCTTCCCGAATTCCCATGCCTAGGGTTTTTATGTTAGGCAACGGTTAACATTCCTCTCCCTTTCCATGAATAGGATAAAGATGCCAGGAAAGTAAGAAAAATAAAGAGTGAAATGTTGTTGCATTTTATTTGGCAGTTGGCGACCGTACATAGTAAATTGAGTTATTTCTTACCTTTGAAACATAACATATGCCAATAAAAGTATCCAAAGTTTTTATGACAAGCATTTATTTCAGTAATTGCACCACGTTTCGTAACTAGTTTTGTTACATCATCAGGTGCTTAGTGAGGGAACAGCTATCCCATTCAATTACCCCTGCAGTAGAACAATCGAGGAAACATTACGAAATTAACTCACACTCACTACAGGTGATATCAGATAACTGGCAGTTGACGACAGACACTCCATTTCCAAGGAATCAATGGGATAGCAGTTCCCTCACTAAGCACCTGATGATGTAACAAAACTAGTTACGAAACGTTGTGCAATTGCTGAAATAAATGATTGAAATAAAAAACGTTGGATACTTTTATTTGCAATTACATATATTGACAATCAAGAATATATATTGATTTAATAACATATGCCACTATTGAGCAGGCGACGTACACGGCCTCCGGTACACTAACGAGTCTAATGGGGTTAGGGAAATTAAGGCGAATGTTAGTTAAGAACTGTCTTCACGTGGCGCCAAAGGCGCACGTGTTTGGAAAAAGAGGCAGCGTAAGTTATACTGCGGTTTTCACAGAGCTGCGTTTGAAGGATATCAGCTGTTTCGTGTTTTGTCCAATCGGGACGTTAAACGTCACTCCAGTGACGTTACAATGGCGGCGTTCAGCTTTCGATTGGGTGACACCGAAACAGCTGACATCCTTCAGACGCAACGCTGTGAAAACCACAGTGTACCGTCCATCGTGCGGCAGGGGTGCGGCCGTCGCTGGCCGAGGTGGAGCAGCTGCAGGCGTGGACGTCGGCGTTGGAGGCGGCGCCGCAGCAGCTGGCGCCGGGCGACCGCGTGGCCGTGCGCGCCGGGGAGCTGGCCGGGCTGTGCGGGCAGGTGGAGCGCGTGGATGGCGACGGCAGCGGCGCCCTTGTCACCATCGCGCCGCACCACCCGGACCTCAAGGCGAGTCTCTGCCCTTCCCCGGGGCTGCAACTGCGCGGACTTTCTCGCATTGTTTGTTACATCGGCAGTTTTCGAAAATTATTGACCGGGAGCGGTAGCTCAATGCATCAACTAATGTTACTGTAGCGCGTCTGACAGGGAGGTCCTTAGTTCGAGCCCTGACGGCGGCAGGATTTTCGACACTAGCTTTTTAGTTAGGTCGAATTCTGTCGCTGTCTGGAGGAGAATTCTAGCGGCCGGCTGCTCTGACCGGTAGTTTTCCGTGGTTTCTCCGATCAACACCAGACGAATGCCGGAGCAGTACCCTAACAAACGAGCCACGGATCGCCGCGATCTTTCCTTCCTCTTCCTTATCCTATCCTCCCCACACATCACTAGCAAGCGCTACGCTACCACATACCCTGGGAGCGGTCGGGAGCGTAGAGCATCCGGCTGGTGGGAGAGTCCTGGTTGGGGAACACCGCCAGCCGACGGTAGGTCAGGATCTCGTCATCTAGCGGGAAGATCACCACTATCTCCCCAGAAAAACAAGCGCTATACTTACGGGACTAATGGCCAAAGCAGTTGATGCGCCGGAAACACGAAAAATCAATCAATCGGAAATTTTAGAGTTCAACGTAATTGAGACCTGCACTATTTTTAAGCGTCCTTTGAACTTTCGAGAAACAAATTTAAAAGATTTTTTAAAAATGATAAATTGCCTTCGTTTCAAGCAAAATTACAAGAAATTACTCCGCTTTTATCGCAAAAATCGTTCATGTACTTATTTAAAGATTAATGTTTTAGAGCATGTTTCATTGAAATCAAATGTAATATTTATAAAAATTGTACTTTAATTCTATTTTCAAAAATATTGGAACGGGAACTTGCGCTCATTTGTAACGAATGTAAACAATTTTTTTTTTTTTTTTACTGAAGCATTGCTTTTTATTGCCTTCGATACGGAGTGCGATATGCACTGCATAACGTACCTGGATCGTGATTACGAGGGAAATATGAAAACAGATGAACGTTGCTGCATCTTCTCTGTTATAGGGGCAATATGAAATAACAAATGGGGTCAAGTTAATTACTAAATAAGTAAATCTGAATCATTAAAATTACGCAAAACAAAATCATAAATGTACAGTAAGCATTATAATGATCGAGCGATGACAAAAGACCGAGGTCTATTGTCACCAGAATTAGAACCACATAACGCCTGTAGATGCATGATTCTATTTTTATCTAAATTTATTGATTCGGATTTGCTAATTAACTAATGATTGATTGATTTTTCGTGTTTCCGGGCGTCAACTGCTTTGGTTATTAGTCCCGTTAGTGTACTGCATGTTTTTGTGTTTTTCCTCGGGAGATGGCGGTGATTTTCCCGCTGGATGGCGAGATCCGGCGCCGACCTACCGTCGGCTAGTGGGTTTCCAACCAGAACTCTCCCACCATCAGGCACCGCCCAGTCGGGACAAGCTCTGTTCCGACCGGTCTCCGGGAATCCGGGTCTCCTGGTAGGTACTGCATAGTAAGTGTAAGTGTGTGTGTAAGAGGAGAGACAGGGGGAAGAGGACAGATCGCGCGCGGTCCGTGGCCCGTTTGGTAGGGTACTGCTCCGGCATTTGCCTGGTGTTGATCGGAGAAACCACGGCCTACCGATCAGAGCAGCTGGCTGCTAGAATGCTCCTCCAGACAGCGACTGATTTCGACCAGCTGAAAAGCTAGTGTCGAAAATCCTGCCGCCAGGACTCGAACCTAGACCTCCGGTCAGAGGCACTGCATTGACATCAGTTGATACACTGAGCTACCGCTCCGGTGCGAATTAACTAGATGTTAACTGACTCGGTTTGTCTTTTCATATTACCCCCCCATAAGATAACATGTAGCAACTTTCAACTGTTTTCATATTTCCTTGTAAATTATGCAGTGAATATCGAGCTTGTATCACAAACGGTCAAAACATTTACATATCTTGGGGCAAAATTTTCCATGAATGGGGGATGGAATAATCACATAGTGGCGGCGCACAGGAAAGGAAGAATTGCGCTCAAAGAAAACGTTTGCGCAGTGCGCAGGGTTCGGAATTGCTCTTTAAGGTGTGCGATACAATGTTTAAATCGCTAGTTCTCCCAGCAATGAATTATGGGGCAGAAATTTGGGGAGTGGATAGGATAGATCGACTAGAAAGCGACGAAACAGATTATTTCAAATTAATTTCGAGTCTCTAGATTCGCAGCAAATGCCGAGTCCTAAGAGAGGTCGGTAGTGTAGGAATTTGGAAAGATTTTAAAATGAAACCCATTAAACTTTGGATTAAATTAGCAGGTGAACAGGCTGACACACTTATACATAGATGTTTTAGAGTGCAGTTACAGGGAAGCAACCAACGCTACTGGTCGTATATAATTAAACTGCTATTGGAACGTTCAGGTCTGGGAGACGTTTCTCCGGGAAATGGTGGGAATAGGGAACACGTGACATGAACGGTTAATTTCGGATAGACTTTGCGGATATTAAAAGGCAAGAGATTCTGGCAGCAACGGCCGAAAAACGTTCGCTAGTTGCGCAAATCCCACGCGAGTCCGTTATGGGGTTGCGAACGTTACGTAAACACACTGCAAAGGACGCAAGGGGGGATACGCTTGGTTCAGGGTCGGGGTGGATGCAACGTAGATTAAAGGACTCGAATGGTATGGCATCTGTGTGCTTTGCGGTGATAGGAAGACGGGATCCACATCCTTTTAATTTGCAGGACCAAACTTGAGAGGAAAATGGATGGGAATGGAAATTACTACTTCCAACATAGGAACGTAACGCTCGCCCAAACATTCTAGGGATAAAGAGCTAACTTCATGAAAGAACCAGGAACATTTCTCGGAAAGGTTCGGACCACTAGAAAAACTGAAATTAAGGAGTGGGAAAACAGCATTGGTTAGTACGAGCAGAGCCTAGACTGGAAGAAATATGTAATAAATCAATAAACTAACAAATTAAGTTAGTCAGTAAGTTATGTTAGGTTAGTAAACAGTACAAAAAAAGTTATAAATTGTAGTCAATTGTTAAGTATAAGTAGATAAATAAGTCAATATATATATATATATATATATATATATATTAACTTAAAATAATTAAAATAAGTTAAATAAATTAAAATTAAATTAATTTAAAACAAGTTAAATAAATTAAAATAAGTTATATAAATAAAAATTAAATTAATTAAAATAAGTTAAATAAATTAAAATTAAATTAATCAAAATAAGTTAAATAAATTAAAATTAAATTAATTAAAATAAGTTAAATAAATTCAAAATAAATTAAATTAAAATAAAATAAAAGAAACGGTTAAAATAAAGCACATTAGGGGCGAAGGAAGTGGAATCGAAATGTTGGGGCAGAGGCGTTGGTGCGGACGATTTTCTGTGGTGCTGTGTTTTCAGGTGCGGTGGAGGCCAACACTGGAAGGAGAATGCCTGACGCCCGCGCCAAATAAATAAATAGTTTAAAACCGGATAGAGTAGCACGTACTCGGCTTCTGACGGCAGGTTTTTCCCTTCAGGGCTTTTCCTCAGCTGTACCTTATGGTCTCGTTTCCCGGCTTTGATGCGATGGAGAGACCATTTGGGTGAATACCAGAAGGCGAAAGGTTAGAACGCGGTAGAATGTAGGTATTGTATGGCTAAGGCCTTCGCTAGCCACACTGCATCAAGTTTTCTAATTTGGCTGTAATAATTACCTATTAAAATAAAAAAATAATATCGAGCTTCGTATCACAAGCAATGACAAACAAATAAATAACTATTTAATCACGTTTATGGATCGTTTAGCGCTGGGGCGTTCAAGTCACCCCCAAAAAACCGTCGAAAAGGGCGTGTGCGCAGATGCCGTGGAGTTCCTGGCGGGCGAGCTGCGGGAGTTCTGCGCCGGGGACCACGCGCAGGTGATGGCCGGGACCACGCGGGCAGACGGGCTTCGTGGTGCGCGTGCAGGAGCACCGCGTGGTTGCTCTCCGACAGCTCCTGCCAGGAGATCGAGGCTGCCCGAAACCTGCGAAGAGCTGCGGCACCGTCTCCCCCGTCGCCCCCATCTCCTCCTTCCAATGGGGAGATGTGACATCTAGAGTGAGTTGCTTTTCGAAATTCATTTCAATGTTTCATTAGTCCGCACACGTAATGTTTTTTTAAACTTTCAGCTTATGTCATTTACGTTAGAATGTACTACTCGTCAACTTTTCTTCAACGATGACCTTGCTTCCCCTCCTTCAGCATTAAACAGTTGAAGGCAAAAACTCGCAGCGAGCACTGATGACAACATGCGAAGCAACACTTTTTGAAAATTACTTGTAAGATTACAGTAAAATACCTTATAAAGATGGCATAGGTCCTATTTTCACGGTTTAGTCTGAATTTTCGAAAATGGCAAAAGTTTCAATTTTTGGCGTCATCCTCCAACTAGAAACTGAAAGAGAGATTTTTTCCAAATGACATTTGTTGTCAGTAAATAGTTATTTCATTAACAACATAGATTTTTTTAAAATTGTAGTAGCTTTTGTGCAATAGTGAGTGCACATTTGCAATTTAAGAAAATGACTACAACAAGATTTTCTAAAAACGCTCAAATTATTTCATAAACTTTTTGGTAGGGGTAATACCAATTGCGCCCTATATGATAACATAAACGTCATATTGCTCTATTATTTTGTTGTTGCTGTACAAAAATGTATTTTTTTACTTGTCTCTCACGTCGATAATATTTACATTAGAGGCAGTTTCTTTAAGTTATTGTATTTATGAGTACATGAGCTTTAAATAGTCAAGTAAATTTTCTCGAAAACTCAACAGCTTTTTGATAAAATTATGCATATTCAGAAACGGTAAAACGCCATTTTCTCAAAAATGGCTCCAAAATTTTTTTTTCAAACTTTTCCAATAGATAGTGGTAATGACACTGTTTATCATGGCGTAAAATTCATTTTCAGATATTCATTTGTTTTTTTTTTCAAAAATTACACAAATGTAATTTGTTTGAAATATCTCAAGCGCCGTTAATATGCTTATTTCAAAGAATTTGTATACAGTATTGAATTTGAGCGGAAGTTCTTCAAATTACTTCAAATAAATTTTCGAAAACTCAATAGATTCTTGTGAAAAAGAGCTTCAAATTTCGCATCTACAGGAAGCAACGCCATTTTCTTAAAAACAACTCCAAATTTTTCAATGAAAATTGCTATTTGGGATGAGGTTTTAGCTATTCTTTAATATGCTTAAAGTAATATTGGTTCTACCACTTGGAAACCGAAAGTTGAGAAATTTCAAACAAATGTAATTTGGGCAACGATAGATGTCCAGCAGGCAAGAAGGGACAAGACTGTATAGTACCACTTTACAAAAGAATATTAGAAAACTTGACTACGAGAAAGTTTGTGCCATTTTGTAGCACCTGTAGTTGTTTTTTTATTTTACGCTGCAAACGTAGGGGTTGTAACTAAGAAAACATAAATTTTGAAATCCCATTCAAATATGAAAAGAACAAGATGCGCTTTCACTGCGAATTTCAAATCAAATTGCTCCAATACATTTAATTGACATATTCTTGCATATCATCAACACTGAAATTTCATAGGTTTGAGAATGAATTATATCGACTTTTTCAAAATGGTAAAATGAGTTAAAAAAGTTGTTGTTTTTTCTATTAAAATACACCCTTTGGTCTCTTGAAAACTTGACACCGTCAAAAATTTCCGCATAACTTTAACGAAATGTATATTAAAGTAAGTATTATGAACGGGAATTAAAATTAATATCAATTCTTTTTTATCTCGTTCTGCGACCATTTTAGAAACTTTTACCATCTTACTTCAAAAATAAGATATTAAAAAAATGGACACTGCAGAAGTATTGCAAATTCTTCAATGACTCATTGTAAATTCTACGACATAAAAAATTACGAGATGTAGTTCACGGGATTGGTCAATTAATGAAACAGTTTGCCAACGTTTGTGGCTGTAGCAAATGGTCCGGACACAACACGTTTTCATTCCCTTACGTTCGGGCCGTGACCCCATTCAGACGTGTCTTGCGATGGACCCGTGTGCTGCAGCAACTCCATGCTGGAGTTATACTACTTTTGTTTCTCAGTTATGTTGATTCAGATACATATGGTGTATTTGTAAATAATATTGTTCAGATATTTGTCTTCATTCCTTGTCTTGTTTGTGTTTATACTGTAGCCCTGATGAAGGAATTATAAATTCGAAACGTTGGGAAACTTGTGTATTTCATTAATTGAGCAATCCCGTGAAACACATCCTGTAAATTAATACAATGCTATTTTTAGAAATCAAAATAACTCTGAACTTGTTTATTAACAATAGTTGTCAGTTTTCTTAGTTGCTTAATTACTGTATGTACTGCAGTTCAGTTGTTGCAGCTTCTATATTACTTTTCGAAAAACTTCAACACTATTAGCATTGACTTGTACTTGGTTCTCGAGAAGTTAATAGGAGCTCAGCCTCGAGGATTGTTTGGTTCTGTTTTGTTTTATTGTTTTAGTTCTCAAACAGTGGGCATAGTAGTGAGTGTCAAAGGAAGAAATTGTACATTTTATCCATGTATGATAAGATAATTGAAACAAAGCCACAATCATTGCACAAGAAAGGCGGACGTGGTTTCGTTTTTGCACCAGACATCTGTTCTAATGCTGTCCAAAGCACGATTATGTGAAAGTCATTGATGGGCGTCACACGGTAAGTTGTCGTTTTAAAGTAATTTTAAATGTTTACCAATTGCTACCAGCAAAAATTCGGTTAAACTAAAGAATGTTGAAATGATTGAAGGCGTTGTCATTGTCAACAATAGTGTTGACACTCATTGTTGACAAGACAACGCCTTCAATCATTTCAATTATGTAAATGTCAACTACACCTCACCACTAAATCAATAAAAAGAATGTGCTTAGTGAGACGGAATTTTCTCGTTCTGCACACTTTATTTCACTTCAGAGTTCAACATTTTTTAATTAATGCTTGAAATATGTTTCAGTAGTAATTAATTTTAAATTAATACACCACATCGAATATTTAATTTAACTTACAATTTACATGTGGAAACTAGAGCTATTCATGCGTTCTCAGGGTCGTAACGGAGAAGTGAAGTTCTTGTTCGGCGAGTACGCCTTCCTGTACTCAAAAGTGTACGAGGACAATGGAGGGTACTTCATGTACAAAAGCGCAAGTGTTGCTGGCCGGCGCACAGGTACCATGCTTGTATTCTGCAGATTGAGATGTAAACTATCTGACCAAGATAACTGGGGTTCAAGTTAAATCAAAATCAAATGTAATAGATTTTTCAGTTTTATTCGGAATGGGAATAATTGAGCACTTTCCAGCGATTTGTGTACTTTATTGCATTTGTTAGTGGAAGTGTTTCCAATTATTGCCAATGAAGTTTTTCAAAAACTCAAAACTTTGATGTTAAAAAGCTTCAAATTTTGCAATAACTAACGCTAAAACGCCATTTTCTTCAAATAAGCTCCAAATTTATCAACGAACATTTTCATGTAGGACGAGTTTTTACCTTTCTATATTGTTCTTAAAGTAATATTTCGATTTTACTATTAAGAAACCGAAAAAATTTGAAAATTTAAAAAACAAATATGTACACTACGTTGGGATGGCATCTCGGAAAAGGATAGGGTAAGACCAAAAAGCTAGCCTAGACCAAAATAATTAGAAAACGAACTAGTACGAGAAAGTCTGTACCATTCTGTAGCTGCACTAGTTCATTCTTAGAGCAGAGACATATTATAATTATCAAATGCATTAATATATAACGTATTTTACGAAAGAAATCTCGATGAATGGATATTAAACACTCTTCATTGACAGCTCTGAGTTTAAAAATAAACAACACTGTTAGGACTGCCGAATATTGCCTAGCGGCTATATTCGAACTGCTTGCTGACTCTTTCAACGCACAATGCGCTACAACTCGTTCATAACTTTGATACCGCAGCCTTGAGCCGGAGGAGGTCGATGTGTTATGGTTTTGGACGCGGGCAGGATGACGCGTAAAATAAAAGCCATGCCTGTTCACCTTCCCACGCTCAGAGTCGGGACAGAGGAAATTTCCCTATGGCCTACGCCTTGAGAGACAGCGACCTCAAGGTCTAATTCTACGCTGTCAGCTGAAGTCCGTCTTCTTAAATGCCCGGGCCCTGCCACGACTAAATCCGTGTCACAGGGATGGAGAATTTAAAACGGGCTTGAAGATGCATTCATTTCATTAATGAAATCCCTGCCTCTCTGCCAATTGCATTAACCTTTTACACTCGTAAGCAATGAGCATAATACACGCCCTACCATTCACCTGGCATGTCAAATATGCCACGAGTAATAGCTACTAAACTCGTATCAGTATGTAATGTGACATGTCATACAACTCATAGGGCTGTCACAATGTCCACGTATTTTCCTGGGTGTAAAATAAAGTTTAAATTGTTGAATTGATTGATTGATTTTTCGTGTTTCCGGCTTGTCAAATCCTTTGGTCATTAGTCTTGTAAGTGTAGTGCATGTTTTTTCTGGGAAATGGCGGTGATTTTTCCTCTGGATGGCGAGATCCCACCCGAAACCCACCGTCGCTATGGGGTTTCCCCTAACCAGGACTCTCCACCAGCGGGCACTGCCCAGCCGGGAGAAGCTCTAAGCTCCGGAATGTATGGTAGTGTAGTGCATGTTAGTGTAAGTGTGTGTGTATAGGAGAGGATAGGACAAAGAAGAGAAGGAAAGATCGCGCGCGGTCCGTGGCCGTTTGTTAGGGTACTCTCCGGCATTCGTCTGGTGTTGATCGGAGAAACCACGGAAACTACCGATCAGAGCAGCCGGCCGCGAGAATTCTCCCCCAGACAGCGACTGAATTCGACCTAGGTTGAAAAGCCAGTGTGAAATCCTGCCGCCGTCAGGACTCGAACCTGGGACCTCCGGTCAGAGGCGCTGCAGTGGCATCAGTAGATGCACTGAGCTTAAATTGTTGAATCGATCCGGATACTATTCATTTTTAAACAATGGTGACGCAATAATGGAAGAACGAGCTGAAACGGGAATGCCGAGTATCGGTTTCGAGTCGCGCCGCCATTTTCCATTGTTATCTTACACAAGCCTCGTACGAATTGTAGGACCCCGCAGTGCCCAGAAACCTCGGACCGCAGAGTACATACATTGGTGGCATATCATACATGCCCTACGAGTGCAAAGGTTAAATTACAGGAATACCGTTTTATAAAGATTTTTTCCTCCGATGGACATGAAAACCGTTCCAGTGTCCGCGTTGGAGATTCCGTTTTTTGCTGTGTAAATGTCATTTAACTTCTGCGGGTAGGAGAAATTTTCCGGTTAAGAAAGATTTCCTGCTTGTGCAGATTCCGTTTTAGACAGATTTTACTGTATTACCAAATATCATGCGTTCAGCGAGCACAAAATGGCGTGAGAAAACTGCTCTTTCTAGAGTCTTGTGGAGCTCTGAGCGTGCTGAAGGGCATTTTTGTGCGTATACATACTCTTTTACAATGGCCAGTCATGGCTGGCGCAATAGGTTCGGTCACAAGCAATGCATCTACTCCGAAGCGTAGTGCGCCTTTCATTTAATTTTATAAATTTTAGGTGAACTTAATCTGTTTACAAATACATTGTTACATTATACATCAAGATAATTATACATAATATACATCTTATCTTGCTATCTCCATTGCCAGCTCTGTATACTACACACCACCATTTAGTCGTCGCTGGCACGGGAGCCGGGTGGGAACTACTATTAGCAAAACCTTTTAGTATAGTTTACCACAATAAGGCAGATTTATATTTATAGTTAAAAGGTGATAACATCCCCGCCACGATATAAAATATGTTTTTGATCTTCCTCCTCGAACTTATCCAGGTCTCAGACACCAATCCACTCGCGCCCTTTTTGTTCATTTGACAGATTGTGAGGATCCAGCGACAGCACAGCTTCTTAACGTGAATCTTTTCTTTCAGGATCTGTCTCACTGCTGCTGATCCAATATTTAAAGCTTCCTGAATCTGAGCATATGTACAACGAGGGTCTTCCCTTAGCAAATGTTCCATTTTCAGCACATTTCCATCCGTTGTTGCGGAGTTGGGCCTGCCAGAACGGTCTTCATCTTCCAGACGGTCCCTTCCCTTCTTGAATTCGCAAACCATCGATAGACAGTGGCTTGTGAAGGGCAACCATTGCCAAACGCACGCTGTAATCTCTCGAGGCATGATTTCTTATCTAAGCCAACCTTAAAGTCGTGCAAAATCATAGCTCTGAAATGCTCTCTCTCTAGGTCCATCGTTACTGGCAGAGGAACAACAACTAATAGAACACAAATAGCCCTACTGTTAATGAATTACCGAGCGTGTTCAAACGTGCGCGGAATTCTTACTAAAAGTTCCACCTAACAATGGAAATAGTTTCATTGTTGCTGAGTAACTCATTGTTGCTCATTCTTAAAACTTTTGGAATGACCTTCGTACAATTGTTTAAGGCAGATAACATGCTCTCAGCGGTTAACCAGAATATAAAATCAACATAGTATAAATGTTCATGATTAAGGCAGGTAAATTAGGTATAAGTATATTACATTAAATTAATATAATCAAGGCAGATTGCATTATTACAACTGCAAGGCAGATTAGGCACAACATAACAAAGTTACATATACAATTAAAATGATATAATATAATACAATAAGATAAAAATATAAGAAGTGCAATTTAGATAGATCAACTTGTGCTTTGGTGGGCGTTACCGGTGACTAGTTTATTTATTTATTTATTTATTTTACGTCAAAAACAGTTAAAAACTGCGTATGACGTGCTATGGGAGAAGTGAACTCTGTGCACATTTTCAAAATTCTGTGATCCTACACAAAGTCATATACTACATGAATTTTGAATTAAAAACTCTCATGTAATAAAATCTATTTTCAAGGATAAATAAACAATAAATTTTGGGCTTTATCCATGATGTCCTTCGTCAATGAATAATACTTCCTGCCGCAACAACATGAAACGATAATTTGAATAACTATATTTCCCAATGAATTCTGAAGACTGCACAGAAAATGAAGTTATATTTATGTCCAGAAGCAAAACAAGGGCCATCTCAGCTACTCAATGGATCAGGGAAACTGGACGAAAAACTTGATCGAGATGGGGGACATTGACTCGAAGGCTGCAATACAATACTTGTTACAGGTTGTTTATACACATTTATACAGTTCAAATGTTAAATAATGCATTATATATAATTGTTAAAATTAATGTTACTTTTCTTGTGATGCTCAGTATGGTCTCTCATTGTATAGAAACAGTTACGCAGCAGAAACGATTTCACTTGGGATTTAAACTTTTCTATCGAATGAAATCGTTTAATGTCATCTGGCAAAGTGTTGTAAAATAATGTACATATATTGTACGTGAATTTTTTGTAATGAGCTGTTGATACTGTCACCTGATGAATATGATTTCTACGTCGAGTGTTAAATTAATAGACATCGGCATTTTCTGAAAATATATTCCCGCCCCTAAGCTAGTTACAATCATTACATTGATATCGTTATTAAGATTGGTCATAATCGAGATTTTGGGCATATGGTAGGGATTGGTTCCAGCCACAGTAGCCTTATGGCTGAAGGATCTGTGTGCATCGTGTTGAGCGCAGGAGGACCTGCTGCTGAACGGACGGGCGTCGAACGCGGCGTCGCCGCAGGGAATGCGGCGTGGCGGCGTACGCGGCGTCTGCTGCCCCAACGGCTCGTTCCGGGACACCAGCCTCATCGGCAAGACCGTGCAGATCATCAGAGGCAACTTCAAAGGTGCGCGCGCTGGCGGCCCAACTCACAAGGGCCACTTCGGTGGTACAACCCGGAAGCTTTCAAAGGTTACCGGGCGAGTGAACGAGACAGTCTTTGAACGGCTTCGAGTCTGGAAAAAGTGAACCCATCTTATTCCTATTACGTCAACTACTTTTACCCCTAATCTTTATTTTCATCCATTTAACACGTATCCGTTTATTCTGACTTGTAGTGACGGAGCAAGATAATTTCCTTCCATTTTAAATTTACTTTTTACATTTTTGTGTCGTCGACGCAATGCGTCTCTTGCACCCTTTGTTGGGTATTAAGCGCTTTCCATGGAGTAATTCTCCGTTACTAATAGAAGGTAATTACTATCTTTGTCACGTCGAGTCAGGTGTTTTATCCCTTCGCCAGGACTCGGCGTCGTTAGATTCCGTTGTTCCTGGTCGGACAACCAATCAGGAACACGCGAGTGTCGAATTTGCTTAACCTCCGTGACTTAAGGAATAACGAAGGGGGAAACGAATTTGGCTGCGACTGTCCGTCACGGACGAAACTCAAGCTCACAATGTCTCCTCCAAAATAACAACAGAAAATTGAAAATTTTATGTATTAATAACTATTTTATCGGCTAATTAATTGATCGTTGGTGAAATAGGTACCTTCTAATATAGAAGCGAAGGTTCGATTTGATTGGATGTTTTCGTGTTTCCGGGCGCGTCAACTGCTTTGGTCATTAGTCCGTTAGTGTAGTGCATGTTTTTCTCGGGAGATGGCGGTGATTTTCCCCCGCTGGATGGCGAGATCCGGCGCCGACTTACCGTCGGCTAATAAGGTTTCCCCCTAACTAGGACTCTCCCACCAGCGGGGCACCGCCCCAGCCAGGACAAGCTCTAAGCTCCTGACCGGTCTCCCGGAATGTGTGGTAGTGTAGTGCATGTTAGTGTAAGTGTGTGTGTGTGTAAGGGGAGAGGATAGGACAAGGAAGAGGAAGGACAGATCGCGCGCGGTCCGTGGCCCGTTTGGTAAGGTACTGCCCGGCATTCACCTGGTTGATCGGAGAAACCACGTAAAACTACCGATCAGAGCAGCCGGCCGGTGGAATTCTCCTCCAGACAGCGACTGAATTCGACCTAGCTGAAAAGCTAGTATCGAAAATCCTGCCGCCGTCAGGACTCCCTAGGATCTCCCGGTCAGAGGCACTGCAGTGACATCAATTGATGTACTGAGCTACCGCTCCCGGTCCGAAGGTTCTAGAGACGCGGGTGGGTGAAGGAGGGTAGAGTTGGGTGTACACATTAGACTAATTTTAGGAGGGTGACGAGATTTCAGGGATTTTCTGGTTGAGACAAGTCATATTCTGGTTTTGCAGGTTGTTGCGTATATGAAAGGATTATAATTTATTCTGTGCTATTTTCAATTCCTGAAGTACGGAGATTAACGTGTGTGTCGAATGTGTGTTTGTTTAGATTTAAGTGATCAGCGAAGTGTCAGACTGTGGTAGTGTTACCTCGACTTGCCTTAGCAAGCAAATCTGTGAACTCTCGTCACCTCTGCTAAAATTAGCCCAATGTGTACACCCCTAACTCCAACCACCGACCGCACCCTCCTCACACCTGCACTAGCAGTCGCGTCTCTCGACCCATTGGCCGCGCCCCCTTCCCCCTACATACACACGCGCGCGCGCGCTCACGCGTCGGACCAACGCCGACAGAGACACGTCCGACCGAAAAAATGCAATCAAAACAGTTCAGTTGTTCAGGCGAACAACTGAAGCTGTTGGACATGTTACTGATGTAATCGAGGCTTCATCCTTTCGTTCAAGTGAAATCAGTTTGCAAACGTTTGGTTTGGAGTATTCTTTATCAGTACTGCAAATCTCCGTCTTTATCGCGAAATCGACCGAACCTCCAATGACGCAGATAGGCGTCATAGGAAACTGAGATTACATAGTACGCACAACGGCTGACCATACGAGGTGCTACCCAAAATATAGAGCGATTTTCCTAAGGATGAGCCTAAGTGACACCTAGAGCTGGCAACATAACTGAAGGTTCTGTAGTCGTCGTGTCCTTGAGCCTATTAGAATCCCTTCCCGCATTCGTTCGTTTGCAGTTGGCTAACTTGTAAATGGCTTCGGCGCTTCCTTTGGACGTCCTCGTCCGACAAAAATAATGTGCGCCACGAGAAATAATTGAAATTAGGAAGTGCAGTGTTATGTACTCTTCTGTAAAAATTATTTTTTCCTTTACATATTACATTGAATTTACTTTTTGTTTGATAAATATTATGTTTATTTTAAAATCGAGACCTGAATTAATCAAAGGGAATTACAAGTTTCTTACAAAATTAATTTTAATTCTTTAGATAGCGTCATTAGTGTCTGAGTAATTGAAGATCAAATTGTTACTGGAAGTTTTCCAGTCGTTTTCAGTTGCTCCTTGTCTAGAGCGATTTTCCAAGGATGAGCCAACGTGACACCTAAAATGCTGGCAACATAACTAAAGATTCTGTAGTCGTCGTGTCCTTGAGCCTATTAGAATCCCTTCCCGCATTCGTTCGTTTGCAGTTGGCTAACTTGTAAATGGCTTCAGCGCTTCCTTTGAAGTCCTCGTCCAAACAAAATATAGTGCGCCACGAGAAATAATTGAAATTACGAAGAGCAGTGCTATGTGCTCTTCTGTAAAAATCCTTTTTTATATTAACATTACATTGAATTTACTTTTTGTGTGATAAATACTATGTTCATTTCAAAACCTAGACTTGAATGCGAGATGCGTACCGATGCACGTGGTTCCGGCCTTTGTGCTGTTGTGTGGCGAGCTGTGATTGACAGGTTTCTATTTACACTCGTGGCAGTTTTCTTTTACTGTTGTGAGAGAAGGGATTTTCCACATACGTAATTAAATTTAATTATTTCCCGGACTCTCGTACGTGCATATACTTCAGCGAAACTCTTGGGCTTCTGGATAGTGATGTCTTCTCAGAGCCATAACCAAACACTTGACGAAGAGGCGTGGATGAACAGCTGTCGCGAAGGAGGAATACTTCTCTGAAATACACGTGATGTTCACTTGTTATCGCGAACTGTTACTTTGGCTTATCCTTAGGAAAATCGTTCTATATCCGCGAATTGTACCGGTCAAACCAGTAGCAGTACGACATTGTGCCGCTAGATATCTCTAGGTACACGCCTTAGCTACTGCGATGCACAGTTGCATCATTTGTTGCGCATCCAGTTATGAATTATAGTAGTGTGTCAGGACGAGTTTCAGTGCTTCTGCGAATTGTCAAATGGATAAGGTGAAAGAGCAACGGTTTTGCATCAAATTGTGTTTCAATTTGAATAAAACTGCAGCTGAAACCTACCGGATGCTGACAGAGGCTTTTAGTGTGAGTGCACTGAATCAAGCGAGAACAATATTGAGTGGTTCAAGCGCTTCAGAAATCTGCGAATCTGTGGAAGATGACAAACATCCTAGTCGACCGACCACACACAAAAACATCATTGGAAATGATAATGCAATTGCGTAATGCGATTCACAAACACAGACGATAGACAATTCACGATGTTTGTAACAGACTGGGGATTGTCGTACGGAACAGAGCAACGGATTCGAGCCAATGAACTGAGCATGAGAGGAATTGCAGCGAAGTTTATCTCTCACCTCTCAGCATCGACCGACAAAGCTTCATGATTCTGACGTGCACGAGTTTCAAGAAACAACTCAAGAGTGTGTAAACGTCTTATCCAGAGTCATAACAGATTATGCATCTTGGGTCTACGATTATGACCCTAAAACGAAGCAAGCTCTCTCAATGGAAGATGCCATCTTTTCCAAAGCGGAAAAATCTCGACAAGTTCCCAACAACATCAAGTCAATACTGATAATGTATTTCGACATTCGGAGAATTGTGCATAAGGAGTTTGTTCCACCTGGTCAGACTCACAATGGGCAGGGTTACTGCGAGGTTTTGAGGCCACCGAGAGAAAAATGTTCGACACAAACGACGAGTTGTGGAAAAAGAAAGACTGGTTGTGCACCATGCCAACGCACCCGAGCATCCCTTGACCGTTGTGAGGGAATTCTGGCAAATACATGGCAATACTCCCCACCCTTCCTATTCGACAGACCTAGTTCCGTGCGTACTTTACGTGTTCCAAAGTGACAATCTCGTTAAAAGGTAGTCGTTTTCACTCCGTATCCAAGATAATTGCAATGGGTCCTGAACACCTCGAACCTGTGAAACAGGAGGGTTTCCAAAAATGAGAACAATGTTGGATCGTTGCATGCATACACAAGATGATTTCTATGAATGCCGGAGGACATAGGGCGTAAATAGAGTTTTCTGATTTTTACAGTACAATTCTCGGATATTTTGAGTAGCACCTCGTATTCTAGTTCCGAAAGCGAATAGGCTACTCAGGAATTCTGTAGACAACATATGTTGCATCTTGTTTGAATCAACTACTATTAAAATGATACTACAATCAATGAAATAAGTAAAAATGCTTTAAAAATAACGGGGAAAAGTAAAAAATAACTTAATAATCGGAAGTCGACGATTGATTGATTGTTAGTGATTCCGGGCGCGTCAACTTCTAAGGTCATTAGATCCGTAAGTGTAGGGAATGTTTTTATCGGAGGTAGGTAGTCTTCCCAATGGGTTGCGATGTACTACCTACTCGGACCTACCGTCAGCTAACGGGTTTTCCTAACCAGGTATCTCCACCAGTGGGACACCACCCCATCCGGGACAAGTTCTTAGCTCTCGACCGGTCTCCCGACATGTGTGATAGTGTAGTGTATGTTAGTGTGAAGGAGAGGATAGGGCAAGGAAGAGGTAAGAATGATCCTTACGCATCCGTTTGTTAGGATACAGCATTCTCTGGTGCTGATCGGAGAAGCAACGGAAAACTGCTGATCAGATCAGGCGGCCTCTAGAATTCTCCTCTAGACAGCGACTGAATTCGACCTTGCTGACAAGCCATGTCGCAAATCCTGCCACCGTCGGGATTCGAACCTAGGACCTCCGATCCTGGGACTGCATAAACATCAGTTGATGACCGAGCCCCTCTCCCGGTGTAATCGACGAAAAATGCGAAATAATGACCTATAAAAATGGCTCATTTCCTTTTGTGGTAACATAAAATTAATGACGGTACAAACGGCATTGTTCTAAAGTGAAAAGGAAAATGGCATATCATTAAAATCCGCCCACTAATGATAAGTTTGGGTGTTACATTACCTTCGTATAGTAGCATGAGTAAGGAACCAAAGATGCGTGTGATGCTTTGCACAGAAGGATTTGAAAAGATGTTACACAATATTCAATTGTTTCAGAAATATTAAGGGGCAATCTGGAACATCATTTAAAATTTTGGTTCATATTTTCTTTATCTTCCGTGTCAATCACTTTCTCACAAACTGTTTTGCACCTAGACGAAGGAATTACAAGTTGCCATTGATAGAAGTTCGCTTCACTGACTTCAACAGTTCGCGGACAGAGAGCGTTCGCTCACGGCTGTTTCAATGAACTGCTAAAAGAGTTCGCGTCTGTGCACTCCACGATGGAGTCGGTGGCTACAGAGAGAAGCTCATCCCTTTGCGCCACTGATGCCGCCATTTTATATTCAGTTGAACTAAGCGGTATTGTGGGTAAGTCAGGAACCACCAATCTACCAAACCAATGATAACATACTCGAAATTCGTAATAATGCGTCCGATTGCTCTCGTTTCTCCTTAACATCTGAATACTGCTTGGAGGGGCATTCAAGTGAAAGGATATTAAATGGTCACGGCCGTTCGGGTTACGCTTCTCTCTGTCTCTAGGGACTCTACTCCACGACTTCACAGTGCCAGCGACTCGCTCTGAATGAACCGTAAATAGTAGAGAGATGAGAAAAGTTAAAAATAAAAAAAATTTAAAAATATTTATATTTTTTTATATTTACATTTATAATTTATTATAAACATTTATTAAAAGTCGTTCGAATTCCATCTTGAGATATTACCCTCAGCCACGACGTTAGATAAACCAAGTATAAAATAAAATTTGAACTCGTGGCTCATTGCTAAGTCGCTAGCCTTTCACCACTGAGATCCGGGTTCGATTCCAATCGAATCTCATGTGAAATTTGTTCCAACAAACGAATTTGGCTGCTTCACAAGGGTTAGTCCAACCCTATGAAGTGTCCTAAACCCTACCCCTATCCTTATTCCTTCCCAATTCTGGCTGCTGGGTAGTGACGCAGGAGCGCGCGGTCGCTGTCTGGAGGAAGAATTTAGCGGCCGGCTGCTCTGATTGTTTCTCCGATCAACACCAGACGAATGCCGAAGCAGTAACCTACCAAACGGACCACGGACCGCGCGCGATCTTCCTTCCTCTTCGTTGTCCTCCCTCCCCTTAGACACACACACTAACATGCACTACACTACCACATATTCCGGGAGACTGGTCGGGAGCTTAGAGCTTCTCTCGGCTGGGTCGATGCCCCGCTGGTGGAGAATCCGTGAGGGGAAACCCCACTAGCCGACGGTAGGTCGGCGCCGGATCTCGCCAACCAGCGGAGGAAGATCACCACCATCTCCGAGAACAAACATGCACTAGACCTACGGGACTAATGACCAAAGCAGTTGACGCGCCTGGAAACACGAAAAAATGAATCAATCAAAACCCAGCACGGGCGTTCAAACTAGACCCAGGCTTAGAAACACCGTTAGCTAAAGGCAAAGTCGGACAATCTACTCAAAACGCCAAATACTTCTCTATGCGAAGGTCTACCCTAATTGTTCGACATCATCGTGGTTTCGTGATTGCGCAACTATTATTTTAAGTAATTTTTTTTATAAGACCTAAACGATGAAACGGGAACATTTTCCCTAAACAACGATGGTGAAGAAACTAAGTTAGGTTCCAACGTTGAATCCCAATTGGTAAACGACTGTTAAGAGTAGCAATACCCTAAAAAGCTTTGTATAATAATGTGAATTATGTATGTATCTTGAAAGACAACCTCGTTGAGAATAAACAAAAAATATAAAAGAAAAAATACATCAGGAGATTTACGTCAAGTGCAATGTTCTCTTTCAGCGTGGAACTTAAAAAAAAGATTACCTTATCTCCAGTGCTTATGCAGACCACTGGGAGCAGCGATGATATTGCGCTATCGTACACTCGTATCCATGGTCCTCCAAATTGATCGATCTTAGCTCCGTTTACACCTGTACCGATCTTTTCTGCATGCTCACTGTTTTGTACAAAGTAAACAACAGTTCTTTCACTCATAAGTTTATTTCAGTAAAGCCACAATCCAAATCAAGTCCGAAATACAAGCCAAGTTCCAGTCCGCCAGAAGAATACAATCACCGTAACACACGCACTTCAAAACCGAACTTACTACTATTGCTAGGCACTCGCTTGCTGCTCCAGAAATGTCCTACTGACTACCGCCCCGGACGAGGCCTATAAATACGCCCCAAAGCATCTGAGCGAGTCTCTTACTTCACACTCCGTGGCGGGGCATCGAGGGAACTGCCTCCTGTGACCGCTTAGCCGACACGACCCGGTGACCACCGAAAAGCGCCTCCGCTTGCCCTGCTCCTGGTGGCGTCTTCCCGTATTCTTCATTTCTCGACTGGCCGCGCCCCGACGCAACTCTGCAGCGGCCACAGTGGGCCGCAACTATGTTGTTGGTACAGTGTGCCCATCACGTGGGCACACTGCTGCAGAATGCTGTTATACACTTATACACAGCACTCACAATGAGTAAATGTTAATCCTGAGAAAACTAGCTGCGATATAACAGAGACAACATTTCCTCCTGGTACACAATACCTTCCTAACAATTATTGAAAGACAATTAAAAATCATAAATGTCGTATAAAAGACCCAATACATATTTCACATATTGCTTGAACTTCATTTGAACATTAGTACTCGTACTTCCCACACCGCGAAGAAAGTTTGCTATGTTCATATATTTATACATCGATATCCATGTTTGAGAATTAAGTAGGATGGAAAAACTTAATTGCTAGTTCGGCTGCTCCTTGCCAACACACAGATATGAAAAAGAAGTTATTTTGAGAAACGGTTACATTTTTCTCTGGCCGGCAGTGTGTAGATAGCTAACGGAAGCATTGAAACTACTAAAGATATTCACAATTCAGTCTGATTTAAAGATGTTACTTATGCAACAACCTACAATATTCGTATTACATACAACGAATTTTACTATAATGTAGGTTATTGTATTTTGCATGGAACAGTCGGTTGAGTTATAGTTGAAGGCTCAAAACAATAACGGCAGAGCCAACCAAAGTTCGTTTCAAGAAAAATGTATTTTATCTGATTTCGTTCACGTTCACTTGCACTCCGTTCACAAACTTTTAAAGGTCTAATTTGAGGGTTTTGCCATACCCCAATTTCATATTTCAGCATATGATAGGTATATGGTACGAGTTTACCGTTAAACATCTAACTGAAAATGCGAGACCGATTGTATTGATTTGTGAATCCGGGCGCATCACTTCAAGGTTATTGGTCCCGTAAGTATAGTGTATTTTTCTCGGAATGTGGCGGTCATCTCCTGGTAGATTACGAGGTTCGGCACCGACCTAGCGTCGGCTAACGCGGTTTTCTACCAAACAGGTATCTCCCACCAGCGGGGCACCGCCCCAGCCGGGACAAGCTCTAAGCTCCCGACCGGTCTCCCGGAATATGTGTTAATGTAGTGCATGTTAGTGTAAGTGTGTGTAAGGGGTGAGGATAGGTGAAAGGAAGAAGAAGGAAAGATCGCGCGCGTCCTTGGCCCGTTTGTAAGGGTACTGCTTCGGCCTTGTGTTGATCGGAGAAACTAGGTATCCGAGCAGAGGCCGCCAGAATTCTCATCCAGTCAGCAGCTGAACTCGACCTAAGTAGCTAGGGTTGAAAATCCTGTCACCGTCGGCACTCAAACCTAGGACCTCCCGGTCAGAGGCACTGCAGTGACATCATTTGTTACCCTGAGCCACCTCTCCCGATAACTGGCTGGTTGGGATCTGCCATTATGATCCTGAGCGCATCTGTTCAAAAATCCATATTTCTGCAATAAGATTGCCCACTGTTAATAAGGCGAATGCCGGAGCAGTACCCTACCAAACGGGCCACGGACCGCGCGCGATCTGTCCTTCCTCTTCCTTGCCCTATCCTCTCCCCTTACACACACACTTAAGACTAACATACACTACACAACCACATATTCCGGGAGACCGGTCTGGAGCTTAGAGCTTGTCCCGGCTGGGGCGGTGCCCAGCTGGTGGAAGAGTCTTGGTTAGGGGGAAACCCCACTAGCCGACGGTAGGTCGGCGCCGGGTCTCGCCATCCAGCGGGGAAGATCACCACCATCTCCCGGAAAAAAATGCACTACACTAACGGGACTAATGACCGAAGCAGTTGACGCGCCCGGAAACACGAAAAAATCTAACCCACTGTTAATAAATTGCCTGCATTGTGTGCAATATGACGCCAAATGTCCTTTACCGAGGCGGCGGGTGGTTGGCTGACGCGCGTGGGCGTGGTGCGCAGGCAGCGTGGTGGTGCGGGCGCGCGTGGTGTGCGTGGGCGCCCGCCCGTTCACGCCCTCGGCCACGCCCTTCACCTCCACCACCACGCCCTGCGCCACGCCCTTCTCCACGCCGGGCACCACGCCTTGCGCCACGCCCTGCGTCACGCCCTGCGCTACGCCCATCTACCGGGACGGCGGCGCCACCCCCTACACTACACGTGAGTATCTCCAGACTGCTTGGGCTTATACTAGTCGCGCGATTTTCTTGACGTCTCCAGCGCGGGGTGCGGGGAGAGGAGTCTTCTCCCGACGTCACATCCAACGGGTGTTGCCAACTGTAACCTTATTAATACTATTCGCGCCTCTTTCGCTCTTAATACAACAGGACATTGTAGACGATAAAATATAAAAATAAAACACAATTAACAGCAACCAAAAGGAAAATAATTAGATAAAATAATATTGCTTATTAAGAAGATATGATATTACAAAACCCGAATCGAATAAACACAGGGCAAAACTAACGCGCGCGGGGAACTGAATTATTAAAAGCAGAGTTCAGCTCGACAATCTTCCGTGCCGTTCCTTGAGACCAATGTTGGACCAGCCCGTACCGAATCTGCTGTGTTGAGCACTAGGAGCCAGACGTCAAAAAAGTCGCGCGACTAGTACTTGGGTTTTTTAAAGGGAGATGAAAGATCATTTTACACTTCCCCTTATAAAATTAATTTTTTTTAAAATTTAAATTTGAACGTCCTCAATTGGGGTCAGGATCAAACATTTTATCACATTATAAAGATTTTATTTATAAGCAGGAGGTGTAAAATGACTAATGTCATCCCCACGTTCCAAAATAATTTGAACACCAAATGCGCCAAAACGGGCTCGCCATTGTTGCATTTCGCCCTATGCGAAAGATTTTTTACCATGTACTTCCCGGTTTTTTCCGACCTCATAAATTGTTTTGAATTTTGGTCAAAAATAAATGATATCTTTTTTTTTTGGGTGATACAGGTTGATCAAGATTCTTAAAAATGATTGATGGACAAAGCAAAATGAAATAATCAAAATAAATTGATTTTAAATTTTAAAGAAAAAAGCCACCCAATTTTATTTGATATGATTTTTTTTGGGCATAAAAACAGTAAAACTGTATTGACAGGGAAGAATATACACGTTTTCTTTAGTACCCGAATCCCATCCCAACATTTTTAAGATAAATAGTTGAAAGTTAAAAAAAAACAGTAATAATAATAATAAAAATAATAATAATAATAATAATAATAGTAATAATAAAATTATAAAATCGGGGGTTATCAACATTTGAAAAACAGAATTTTCGTTCCCGGTTAAAGAAAACATTTGCAACGATAAACGAACGTAGATTTGATGTTTCGCATTTAAAATATAGTAACTCACCCTCAGCTCTACTGCTACCACTAAAACAAAGGAACCCAACAAAACTATAGTGAATAATTTTTAAATTCGGGAGAAAGAAAGAGGCCACCCAGCATTTCCCAAAGGATCAGAAACGGGAAAATCTAATCGACATGGGGTCAAGAAGCGGGAAAATTACTTCCAATTGATTAAATTTCATTTTTGATTAATAAATAATCATATGAAAAAATCTTTTTGGGCAATTGATAGATAGTTCAATTAAAAATTGCGAGCAAATTCCCAAAAATGAATATTAATTGTGATCTGTCGATATCTTTATATGAAATAATCACAATTATTTGAATCACAATTAATATGTAATCATAAACGAAAGTTCATTCACTCAACTTAAAAAAAAATTCTTTATTTTTTTGTACATTAAATTGAGTTTTTATCCAAAATTTTAAAAATTTGTGAATGAAATTTTTTATTTGATAATTTTATAGTTTTAGAATTTATTTTTTTTATAAGAATAATTAAATTTCAATTATTTTCTCACATTCACATTGGGACATTCTTTTTGTTTTGCGGGTTTTAATGTTACAATGAAGTAATAAGCTATTCGTTTAAAGTTCTCTAAGTTTTTCAAATTTATACAAAAAAACCCCCAACATTTTTTTAAACTAAAACATCCATTAAAACTCAAAAATAGCCGCACAATTACCATACTATTAGTATGCTTGAAAATTTCCCCCGTGTCGGACAGGGGATGTGTGTTGAGCGTCAGATGTTATACAGATGGGGGTTTGGCGATTTTTCATACGGTTTTGGTGCGTCCATTTTCATACGGATTTGTTGCAGCCCCAATACACCACGCCTGGGAGGGTGGACACCTTCCCCGGGTTTCCCTGCCCCCCACACAGCGTCTTCTCAAGGGAGTTCTGCCGGCAGGGAAAAACCCTTTAAAACGTTGGAAAACAGGAAATTTGTAAATTGACCTTTCGCTGTTTCATTCACTGACTTACTAAAGGCGCCTCTTTCTCTTTCCCCCCCTTTCCTTTTTACTCTCCCCCACCTACCCGTCTCTTTTTTTCCTCTTCCCCTTCCTCCCCTTATTTTGTCCTTTTTTTCCTCTTCTGCCCTTTGACGGAATGTGCAAATTTCATTTTTAATATTTTAAACCTCAGGCTTGATTTTGAAATTACTTTAATAACTCGTTTCAACATTCAAAATTGAAAGGGTTTTAAAATTTTTCCCCTTTGTATATTCCCGGGATCCACAGAGTCATTAAGTCATCCAAAATAACTTTTTTAACCAAAGTCACGTTACGAAAGTTACAAAATAACGAATTTTTTTATTAAAAAATTTATTTTTTTTTTACAATTGCGCTTCTAATATTTGCTTAGTGATTCGGACGCCCGCCCGCATTATTAGCCGGCGACTTCGAAATTAAAACCAACGCGCCCCGAAGATGATCAAATTGGGTGCTGGGAAACGAAATAAAAAAAAAATGAGAATAAACCAATTGTCCTTTTTCACATGGGTTACAAAATCATTACGAAGTTCTTAAAAATTTTTTATATAAAACATTTTTAAAGTTTTTTTTAAAACTGAAAATTTCAAACCCTTCATCCCGTTAAATGGCAAAAATCTTCGGTTTGAAAAGATAGTAGAACTGCAAAAGGGCTTACCGTTCATTGTATAAATTTAGCTCTTTTCCCAAATAGAAAAAAACATTGTGTATAGAACGATTTTCCCAAAGATGAGCCAAAGTGAAGTTCGCGAAAAAAAGTGAAATCACATGTTTTTAAAAAGTATCCCTCCCCCGCGACATGTTCAGTCCCTTCGGAAAGTGTTTGGTTATGGATCCAGAAGACACCAATCCAGAAGTCTAAGAGCTTCCGAGGATATGCACGTACGCGAGTGGGGGAAAAATTAAATTTTAATTTAAATTTGGGGAAAATTTAAATCCCTTTTTACAATCAGAAAAAAAAACTCCCAAAAATGTAAAAAGCTCTCAATCACAGCTCGCACATAACAGCACAATACCCGGGAAACAGGGCGCCAGTCCCATCTCGGTTTAAATGAAGAAATTCATACAGAAAAAAATTCAATGTAATGTTAATAAAAAATAAAAATTTTTTGAAGGAAATAACACTGCATTTCCCTAATTTCAATTATTTCTGGGACGCACTATATTTTGTCGGACAGGATGTCATGAAAGGGGGTGGTTTTTTAAGTTAGCCAACTGCAAACGAACGAATGCGGAAGGGTCTAATGGGGCCCAAAGGACAAGATCACAAAAACCCTTTTGGTTGGCACTAGTGTCACTTGGGCTCATCCTTAGAAAAATTTCTCTATAGTAGGAACAGTACAGACGTCTACTACCGTTTTTTAAAACATTTAGTCCATTTGGGGTCCATGTTATCCTACTTTTTGAAAAAGTTGAAGGCTCTTTTTAAAAAATTTCCAAAAAAATGCAGATGTGGAAGTGGTTTTCGATTCCAAAACGTTCCTACCAGAACTTTTCTGCAGGGGAAAAAATTTTTATTTGGCCTTTGAAACGGGACTACGCAAAAATTTTAATAAAAACCCCAAAAGCGGTAGCTCATGAATCAAATGTCACTGAAACCCCTCTGACCGGGAGGCCGGGGTTTCGAGCCCTGACGGTGGCAGGACTTTCAACATTTTTCAGCAAGGTCAATTCTGTCGCTGTCTGGGGAGAATTCTGCGGCCGCCTGATCGGAGTTTTCCGGGTTTCCCCGATCAAAAAGGGCGAATGCCGGAAAAACCCAACAAACGGGCCAGGTCGCTCGCGATCTGCCCTTCCTTTTCCCTTGCCCTACCCTCTCCTTCCCCTTTTACACAAACATGCACTAAACTCCCATACCCGGGGCGACCGGATGGGGCTGATTTTGTCACGGCTGGGCGGGCCCTTTTGGGTGGAGTCCTGGTTGGGAAAACCCCCAGTCGAGTAGATCGGCGCCGGATCCCCATCCAAAAGATCCCCGGAGAAAAAATGCACTACATTAAGGGACAAACCAACCAGTTTACGCCCCCGAAACCAAAAAAATCAATCAATCAATTTAATAACAAACTACATTGTGTGCCGTTAACAAAAGAGTTTTCCTTGGTGGGGGCATCCCGTTCTCTTAAGACTTTTGCTTGAAGAGGAGCGATGAAAATAAAGAAAAATAAGTGGAAGAAAACGAAGACCCCAATTGGCTGAGAAGAAATTTTTTTTTTTAATATGGAAAAAACTTAATCGAAGAAAGATGAAGACAACATTGAAAGATCCAAAAAAATTTAAAGGAGGGGTTTACATTGAAAATGATATAATAAATTGTTTCGGTAAACAATGCATGATAGAGTATATATTTAGTAGCAAGAAAAAGAAAAGGTCACAAAAAAATAATACTAAAAAGAAATAAATATGGAATCATCGTGAATATCCAGTTCTAAAGCCTTTCAGAAGAGGGCGATAAAAAAGAAAAAAAGGGAAAGGGAAAAAGAAAACAGTTAAAGACCAATTGGCTTGAAAAAGAAGTTCTTAGATATTCTACATAATAAAAAAAGGATTTTGAAAAAATTATCTGATTTTTCCCATTTTTTAAAACGATAACCAAATTAAAAAACTTTTCACAACTAATGTCAATAACAAGTTTTGGGAGACTAAAAAAAATTATTATATAATTAGTGTTTTTTAAATTTTTGTACTTAAAGTGACAAAATTAATTACCATTTTTAATCATCCCCAAATTCGACAAAATATGTACTAAATTTTTAAAAAATTGTAAAAAATAAATAACTATCATAAAAAAAACCCAGAATTTAATTTTTTTATCCACTTTGGTTAGGAAAAATAAACATTACGACATTATTAGTGTCTAGGTTTTTCGCCCCAGTGCGGAAAATACTTTTTACACCTCTTTTTTAAAAATGGGTTTTTCCCCGATAGCGATTCCCTCCCCAAAAAAAAAAAATTGTTAAAAGAATTTTTATTGACAAACTTTTAAAAAAAAAGAGTTCAAATTATAAAATAGCTATGTTATTTGTTGAAACATTAATTACAAATTTCGAATTTGATACCGAAATTTCCCCGATGAGGGAAGCTGTACAATTATATTTGCATTTGAAATTTTTGTAGTTCCCAAATTCAAATTTTTCCCCATAATTTTCATAGCTATTTTTTTTTTGCACTGATTTTTTGACAAACCTTAGCAACAAATTTGACCCATCCCCCGTGCCTCTTTAAAATTCTGCCGCACCTGCATCGGCAGTAAAAAGCAGATGATCGACGAAAGCAATGCCCTTTAAAAAGTTTCAAATTCTTAAACCAAGATAATTGCTTTTTTTTGGAATGTTTAAAAGATTTATCCCAACTGGTTGCGAAGAACATTTTCCATTCTTGAGGAGAGAAAGAAACGATCGTGTTTGACATTTTCCGGCCGAAGGCAAAATATTGACAAAAAAGTTCAAACAGTAATTCTTTAAACCCTTTTTGAGAAAAAAATTGTCTTGAAATTAATGTCTTGGTTTTTGGGATATTAATTATAAATACGATTCTTATCCCTATATCACTTAATTCAAATTTTCAATTCCTCTCACGGGCTCCAAAAAAGCCAACTATTTAAAGTCACCTTCATCATTAAATAAATTTCATTATCTGCCTATTTAAAAATTTATTATGTCATCTTTCAAAATATTTTTTATTTTTGCTCATGTATCCTTCGCTCTTTCTTTTTAAAAGCTTTTCAATTGGGAACTTACTTATGTCCAATTTTCATTAAGTAATATTGTACTCTTTAACATGGGAAAAATGTGACCATAGACTTGAGGGTTTCTTTTAGACTTTCCAAAAAGTACGCCATCCTTTTTCCCAAATGGTTTTTATGTTTGGTTGCCTCCGTCTCTAAAAAAAGGTATTCACGCTATATTTTTCGTGATTTCTCTGGTAATAGCGTGTCTAAGGCATTTGCTTTTTTTGAGTCAAATCACAGCTGCTGTCACTCATATTGGAAAAAAAACTCTTACACCCTGGAAAGAATACACAAAGGGGTTGACACCAAATGTGTTTCAATTTTATCATTTTGAAAAAGTGTCGCCACTTCAGAAAAAAAATCGTTAGTACTAAACGAACGCTGGGGCGATCTTTTAGATTAAATCTAACTAATTTAAAGGGGAAAAACGTTGAGATATAGAAAAAAATTTATTACAATACTATTGTTCCAAACTGGCCTAACGGCCCTTTTCAATCTTACCCGTATTGAAAAGATGTTTTACGCCTTATATCGTAAACTACTATTATATTACACGTTTTTTAAATTATTTATTTAAGGTTTTTTGGGGATTAAAATGGTCACATCTTCTTCGTAATAGTCACTAAACACAACTTGCACCCCTGATACCCCTTTGGGACCAACTCACCCGGTTTCCCCGACATTTATCCATTGCTTATCGTTCGGTGGCTCCCAAATTGGTGAATGGTAAATTCATTATGCCACGTTCCATCTGATAGCAAAAAACTTGGCGGCGTAGTTTCAATCCTTGGCAATTGTTTTAATTTTTATTTCATCAATAGACATAGACATCCAAAAAAGAAACACAAAAGCTTTTTTTCATTCCTGAATGTCGATGTCGATTTATCCGTGATTGCTAAGGCAATGTACACCCTACCGGGGTGTTCATATGACTTCGTCGGTTCAATTTCTCAAAACCCCCGTTACCCGTAGTTGCCTGTTTCCCGGAGGAGGGGCCCGGGAAAACCCAAACGCTGGTTGATCCCCACCGGTGGGGCATATGCGCTATGTTCTAACGGTTTTTCTTCTTATAAAAAAAATGCGGTTCGCGCCTGGGCCGTGCAAATATTTAGCAACACAACAATTGGTTTGCATAAAATTTTGCAAAACATGCCCCAGAAATCTTCAACGGCTCCAGCCCGGGCACGAACGGACAACAAGGCAGAGCTCCCGGAACAAAAAGTTCTGAGCGCTAAGGGGTTTAAAGGGTTGAATTGATTTATTTTTCACGCCCCCGGCGCAACTGTTTTGGTCATTAGTCCGTTATGTAGTGCTTTTTTTTCTGGGGAGATGGCGGCGATCTTCCCCCCTTGATGGCGAGATCCGGCGCCGCCCTAGGCGGCATTTCCAACCAGGACTCCCACCGGGGGACCCCCCGGGGGGAGCTCTAAGCTCCGACCGGTCCCCGGAATATGACCTGTAAGTTGAATCGAAAATTTTTTAAAAATTTTGAAACGGGCCCAAAAATTTGTCGTTTTTTTGTCGTAATTTGTTACGAAAAAATAAAATTTGTCGCTCTTCATTTGACCCGGTATTAAGATTCGGCTAATTTGATATCGAGCATCGAAAACAAGCCAAACAATTACAGACATAAATAAAAAAAACCCATAGGAATTTGTCGCTTTTTTTCGCCCAGACTTTAAAAAAAACAATTTTGTGCCTTCAAATATTAAAAAATGCATTTTTTGAAACCGGATCCAATTTTGATATCAAGAGAAAAACCCAAAAAACCAACAATTAAAAATAAATAAAAAAAAATGGGAATTTTTTTTTTGTCGCCCAGACTTTACAAAAAACAATTTTTCGCTCTTCAAATATTAAAAATATTTTAAAACGCGATAACTTGATATCAATTAGCACCCAAACCGAAACCAACAAATTTACAGACATAAATAAAAAAAAACCCATAAATTTGTCGCTCCAGACTTTACAAAACAATTTTTTGCCCCAAATATTCCCAAAATGCAATTTTTCGCAAACACTGGGAAAGTCGCCCTTGCACCCAAACCGAAAACCAACTAATTACAGACATAAAAAAAAAAATAAACCAAAAAATTTGTCCTTTTTGTCGCTCCAGCTTTAAAAACAAATTTTGCGCCTTCAAAATTTACTCATTTTTTCAAAAACGCGATGCCAACTTGATATAAAGTTAGCATCGAAAACCCAAAAAAACCAACTAATTACAGAATAAAAAAAAATAACACCATAAATTTGTCGTTTTTTTTTGTCGCCCGACTTTACAAAAACAATTTGGCCTTCAAATATTACCAAAATGCATTTTTCGCAAACCGTAAAGTCTTTCGTTAGCACCCAAAACGCAAGAAAACCAACATTACAGACATAAAAAAAAATTCCCTAAATTTTTCCCTTTTTGTCGCTCCAGACTTTACAAAAACAAATTTTGTCGCTTTCAAATATTTACAAAAATGCTTTTTTTAAAAACCGATAAAACTGATATCAAGTTAGCACCCAAACCCAAAAAAAACCAACTAATTCAGACATAAATAAAAATAACACCATAGGAATTTGTCCTTTTTGTCCCCCAGATTTTCAAAAAAAATTTTTGTCGCCTTCAAATATTCCCAAAAATGCAATTTTTCGAAACATGGCGAAAGTCTTTCAAGTTGCATCGAAAACGCAAGAAACCAACAATTAAAAATAAAAAAATAACCCATGGGAATTTTCTTTTTTGTCGCCCAGACTTTAAAAAACAATTTTGTCTCTTAAATATTACCAGAAATAATTTTTCGCAAACACGTGGGAATGTCTTTCAAGTTAGACCCAAAAAACGAAAAAAACCAACTAATTACAGACATAAATAAAAAAAAACCCCAAAAGGGAATTTGTCGTTTTTTTTGTCGCTCCAGACTTTAAAAAACAAATTTGTCGCTCTTCAAATATTTACAAAAATGCTTTTCTTCGAAACCGATCCAACTTGATATCAATTACATAAACCGAAAACCAACTAATTACAAAATAAAAAAAAAAATAAAAAGGGGAATTTGCCCTTTTTTTGTCGCCCCAGACTTTAAAAAAACAATTTTGTGCTCTTAAAATTAAGAAATGAAATTTTTTTCGCAAAAGGCAAAAGTCGTCGTTAGATCGAAAACGGAAAACCAACTAATTCAGACATAAATAAAAATAACACCATGGGAATTTTGCCTTTTTTGTCGCTCCAGACTTTACAAAAAAAAATTTTTGTCGTCTTCAAATATTAAAAAAAATGCATTTTTTCGAAACGCGATGCCAACTTGATATCAAGTTAGATATCAAACCCAAAAAAACCGATAATTAAGAATAAATAAAAATAACACCATGGGAATTTGTTGCTTTTTTCCCCAGACTTTAAAAAACAATTTTGTGCCTTCAAATATTCCCAGAAATGCAATTTTTTGAAACACGGGCGAAAGTCGCTTACATAAACGAAAAACAATTACCGACATAAATAAAAAAAAACACCAAAAATTTTTTTTTTGTGCCCCAGACTTTACAAAAACAAATTTTTATAATAATAAAATAAAAAAAAAAATAGTAATAAGAATAATAATAATTACTATTTAGGGGAGATTGGGGCCATCAGGTCCGCTTCGCCTAACTACGTAATATTTTAAATTTATGATAAAATTAAACAAAAAGCATTATTAATGTATATTTAGTCAATAAATACATCTCAAGAGATTGCGAAAAATTTCAAAAAAACGAAGATCCTAGGGGGTTTTTGTGATCTGCCGAAAACTATGGTATAGGTTTGTTTCATTTGTCTTAAATTAATTTTTTTATTAAAAATTTCCAAAACGTGTATCAATAGTATCTCGTTCTTGCAAGTCCAATAGTTATTATCAGGGGCGTTTTTTTTACCTAAAATATCGCCCAAAATGATCAATACAATCCCTTTTAAAATGTTTTTAAGCCAAAAAAGCAAAAAAAACACGTAAAAATGTTATCAAAACAGTTGGGACATCAACCCCCTTTAGAAAAATTTAGTTTTATCAGGTTTGCAAATGAAGTCAACTTCAAATTTCCCGGGTTTGATTTTTTTCCGAAAATTTTTTGCTTTAGTTCCCCCCGAATGGCTTGACCCGACATTGGCGCTTTAGGCGTCACATAAAATGCGACATTACAATTTCAGGAAGAAAGGGAAAAGGCTACTTGGAATTTGGGATAATATTTTTTTAAAATTATTTCAAAAGCCTTTAAAAATGAAATTAAAGTCGATGAAACAGAAAAAAAACGCATTAAAAAAGATGGGAACGGAAACTTTTTAAAAAAATTTATAAAAAAATTTTCCCTTTTCCATAATAAAAAAATCATTTTTATTTTCCGATAGCCCGTTTTGTTCTTATGGATGTAAATTAAAAAAAACGTAAAATTGTTTTTATTCAAATTCAGTATTTAAAATGTGAATGACGGGAGAAAAAACATAAACGATACACGGTTTTTCTCTTTTCAAATGCGAGAACGTAAGACCTTTCTTTTTTCTGCAATTTTAAAAGATCACCACCCTTTAATGCACCTTTTGAATATTTTTAAATAATAAAAAAAATATTTGAAATAGGGGGCGGGGGGGAAGACGTAAGTAGGTAGATTGGCGTAAAGGTTCTCAAGTTTTCGGTGAAAATGCAGTACACGTTTGGGGGGAGAAACGCCCCCTTTTGTCCATGGATCCCCGCCAAAAGAACAACCCCTTTTCCAGAGCACGCCCGCGCCCTGAGTTCATCGCCCAGCCGAGGGGGGGGGCGCCGTGCGCGACAGGAGCATTGGGGATTGGGGTTGCAGGACGCTGCAGGTAGAAACCTCAATAAAAAGCCCTTTTCTTTCTTCTTAAAAGGACAGTTTTTCCGTCCCAAAATTACAATCTTTACCCCTCTTTTTTACAATTTGTTAGTAGATTTTAAAATTATATAATTTTTGCATTCTACGTTAAAGTTTATTGTGTAAAATTTGCTTGAAACACAAGAATCAAAATTTTCACCACTACAATTTATTAGAAATGTTCATTGAAAAAATGAATTATAATGAAATTAAATGTATTATTATTATAGTTATTATTATACTATTATTATTATTTTTAAATTTTTATTTTATTTATATATAAATTTTTTGCAATAGTAAAAAGGCCCTTAGACATTAAATATTTTTTTAAAAAAAAATAAAAAATGAAAACAATTTAATGCATAAAAAAAATTTTTTAAAAACCAAAATGATTTTTTTCCTTTCATTTTTGACAATCAAGGTGGATAAACAATAAACAAAGTCCAGTATTTCATTTATTCAATGCAGAAGAATATTTCAAAATCTTCTAATATAAATATTTACATGTTAATCAAACCATCCTTTCTTCCAAAAGAAGCATTTTCTTTTAATTTGTGACCCTAATTTTTAAATATAGATGCGGAATTTTTTTTCTTAGAGTTTAAAACTAAGTTCTTTTTGTTTTCCTATTTTTGGGAATTTTATTTTAGATTTGGAAACGGAATTTTTTGGGAAAATTTACTGAGCCTAAAAAAGAATAGGCATTTAAAAGTAATTTACCCTAAATTATCTAATTTAATATAGTTTTGGGTTGGTTTCCTACTAGTTTTAGACGGCTATATTTTCTCTTTTCTAATAATCATAGAAATAATATATCTTTTCACTTAATAATTTTTAAATATTCATCCTTAGAAGCCCTGATGAAGGAACAATAAAGTTCCAAAAAAGTTGGCGAACTAAAAACTTTTTAATGAAACCAAAAAACCATAACCATTCCTAGAATATACTTCCTCTATCTTTTGGTAGGAAAATAAAAATTGATGCACAGTTTACAAAACATTTTTTTTTGATAAAAAATTAATGAAAATTTGTTCGCATTGTGGTTGAATAATTTTGTTCGTATTTGTGGTTATGACATAAAATTTTTTGGATCCCTGTACCTTTTTCTGGCATTACCCTTTTTTTATTTTTTAGTTAAATAAAATATTTCGGGACGAAAATTTAAAAGAATTGTGAATTGTAGAGATTTTTTTTAAATTTTCAAAGGGGTTTTAGGGTAAGTGAAAATCTACGTTTGCACTTGTTTTTTTATTTCAAATGAAATTCCCTCACGGTAAAAAAAAGTAAGATTGTGGCATTATTCAATTTTAATTTTTTGCAATCGCAGTTCAGGTTTTGGGGGTTTCCTACCGACGTTTTTTTTTGTTTATAATGTATTTTTTTTATTGCGATATGAAATTTGTACTATAATTGGGAAAAAAATTATAGAAATTTTTTGTTTGAATATCAGAGAAGTGCGGGACCAACGCAAAATTCTGGCATTGAATTTTAAGACCGGGGGGACTGCATGTTCCATAAAAAGAAAAACTTTAAATAATGGAACCTTTGTTTGCAAATGGAACCAAGGAATGAAAAAATATTAAGAGCTTCCCCGAAAAATTTCCCAAAAAATGGGGCGCACCACCCTCTCCCTCCCTTTCCCGTGACATTCTTCTTGGGTTTTTTCCCGGGCCCTTTCCCTGCCAGTGAGCTAATCTCCCGGGGAAGCCTTGTCTATATTCCCCCGAGGTGTCATAAAGCTTTTTAAATGCATCCGTCTCAAAGGCCGGGGTTAAGATTTACCTTTTAGATTCAATTTGGGAATGTTTAAAAAGAAAATTAAATGACTAAAAACTAATTTGACGTTTCTTTTAATTTGGGAATGGGTTTGGATAATTAAATTTATTTACGGTCAGTAATGAATAGGGCACAATTTTAATGAACTTTAAATTTCCCTTAGAAGTCTAAAAAACTTGCAACCAGATTTTTATAAAGTTCAGGCTTGCGATCCGAATTGATTCGTTGTTTTAAAAAATTTTTGTTAATTTAAACATTTTTATCCACAATAATGAAACTGAAGGGGTACAATTTTTAAACAATTCTTCTACCTTAATTTTTTATGACTAAAGAGAGTACGATGTAAGCCATACAATTAAAATGCGTAGTGTAGAAAGTTACTTGGTGCTAAAATAATGGGAAATTTTTTTTAAGGAAAACTGATAGTGTGGGTACATCAAAAAAAAATTGGGTAAAATTTGTTCCAATATATGAATATACTTCCCCACACGTTTTTAAAAGAATTTTTGAATTGGGGCCCTTGTTACCGTATTTAGTTAATCGGATTTTGAAAAGCATATAATGACATAAATTTTAGACGTACTTTTAATATTTGAACTTGTCGGTCTTTATAAAATCCAATAGTAAAAATTTTGCATTTCGGGATTTACAGAAAAAAAATAAATTTTTTGAGAACTCTTTAGCAACAAACAAAAGACCAATTCCTTGTTATTTTTTTTTTGTGTCAAATTTGTTTTTTTTTGGTTTTGTAATTGATATCAATTGTCATCGCGTTTGCGAAAAAAGCATTATAATATTTAAGAGCGACAAAAATTTTTTTTTTGTAAAATCTGGACGACAAAAAGGGAAAAAACTATGGTGTTATTTTTTTTTATGTCTGTAATTAGTTGGTTTTTTGTTTATGCTAACTTGATATCGTTTATCGCGTTTCGAAAAAAAGCATTTTTGTAAATATTTGAAGGGACAAAATTTGTTTTTTTTAAAATCTGGGGCACAAAAAACGACAAATTCCTATGGTGTTATTTTTAAGTTTAATTATTGGGTTTTTGTGTTTGCGATGCTAAACCCCATTTCCCACGGGTTTTCGAAAAATTGCATTTTGTAATATTTGAAGGAAAAAATTGTTTTTTTTAAAATCTGGAGCGAAAAAAAAGGAAATTCCTATGGTGTTTTTTTTATTTATGTCTGTAATTATTGGTTTTCGGTTTGCGATCAATTTTATATCGTTGGATCGCGTTTCGAAAAAAAGCATTTTCGTAAAATTTAAGAGGAAAAATTTGTTTTGAAAATCTGGGGCGACAAAAGCGAAAATTCCCATGGTGTTAATTTTTGTCTGTAATTAGTTTGGGTTTTTTTGGTTTGCGATGCTAACTTGACAGACTTTCGCAGTGTTTCAAAAAAATTTCATTTTGGTTTTTTGAAGAGCGACAAAAATTTTTTTTTTGAAAATCTGGGGAAAAAAACGACAAAATTTCCCATGGTTTATTTTTATTTATGTCTGTTTTTTGGTTTTTCGGTTTTTCGATGCCTTGATATCGGGGTCGCGTTTAAAAAAAAGCATTTTCGTAAATATTTGGGGCACAAAATTTGTTTTTTTTAAAGTCTGGAGCGACAAAAAAACAAATTCCCATGGGGTTTTTTTTTTTATGTCTGTAATTAGTTGGTTTTCGTTTTCGATGCTAACTTGTATCAATTCCGAATCTTCAGGGCAAATGAAGGCGACAAATTTATTTTTGCGTAAAAATTGGACAAAAAAGGAAAATTTTTAGCCTAGTTTCAATAATTTTTTTAAAACTTTGATTTAACTTTTGGAGGTGGAAATTTTGGGATTAGTACGTTCTTAAGGAGGATAGGGCAAGGAAGGGGGACAGATCGCGCTCGGGCGGGCCCCTTTTGGGAGGGTACGTCCCCTATTCGCCGGTGTTTATCGAAGAAAAAAAAGAAAAAATACCCATCAGAGCAGCGACCCCTAGAATTTCCTCCCGAAGCGCGAATTGACCTGCGCGCCGAAAAACCTGCCGCCTCTGACTAACCCGGGTCCGGGGGAGGGCCCGCAGGAATCGTTAAACTGGTGCACCTACCCCACTGTTCCCGTTTGGGGGGGGGATGGAAACCAGTCCAGGAAAAAGGGTTTCATTCTTTTTAAAAAACAACTGGTTTTAGTGGACATATAAATTTAAATTTTGGGTAAACCTGAGATATTTTTCAGATAAAAGCAATATTGTATTTTACTTAAAAAAGCCCCAAAAAAAGTTTCAACAATTTGGGTCCAGAAAGGGGAACACCCCTCGTCTACAATATTTAAATTTTGTATTTCTGAAATAAAATACTTCACGTGTTAATCACCGCAAATCTGTTGATACTCGACTACCACTGCGGTGTTAAGGGGGACAAAAAGGATAAGGCTCCCCCCCCCTGCCTCCACCCCCCTGGTGCTTCGCAGGCAGCCGAGCAGTCCGCAGGCGCCCGGGCCGTTCGACAGCAGATGGCCCGGAGCCCGCTGCGTACGGGCCAGAGCCAGGCCCCCATCGCTCGCCGTCCCCGCTTGCCCGGCCCCGCATCAACGGCTGCTGTTCCATGGGTCCCTGAATCTGTGCAATGGCACTGCACAATAAACTTTGATGAACTTTTTTAGTTGTTTTATTTTTAACTAAGATTCTTTCCGGTGTTTTGTTTTGTTTTGTTTTCCTTTCTTTCTTTCTTTCTTTCCTTATCTTTTTCTCTTTCTTTCTTTCTTTCTTTCTTTTTTTCTTTCTTTCTTTCTTTCTTTCTTTTTTTTTCTTCGGAAACGCGTTGAACGTTCCCAAACTGATATAACATTAATTTAGTTTCATGATAAAAATAAAGCAGTCTGGGGATAGCGTCACATAAAGTGATCCGTTTTTTAAACGTTTCTGTCCCGGGTTTTCTGACTTTGGGCTTTTTTGTCGACGGCGGAACGGTAGGTATCAGCGAAACCTCACAAAACATGGGTTTGATTTGAAACCTTATTGACTGTGAAAAATTTTTCTGTAATCTGCGTCTGCTTCTTCCTGATTGGATGCCAGTCTGCCTGAGGGGAAGGGGGAGATTTCCCAAAATATTTCAGAAAAGGGGGTATTTCAGTTTGCTCCAACCCTGCACAAATAATTTTAAAAAAAAAAGTTTCAATTTTTTTCTCTGAAAAGCAGTTTGTTCTATTTATAGTCCGTCTGAAACTATATGCAAATATGTTTAAATATTTAATAAATTTAGTAAAACTGCAAAAAATTGAACTAGGGGGGGCTAGGGACCCGTTTTTCCCCCCAGACCCCACTCCCGGGGAAACATGGAACAGGTGTAAAAATAGTGTTTTTTCTTCTATTGTTTCCCTTATTTTTACTTTTTTTCTCCTTTCCCCCCTCTTCCTAGCTCCTCTTCGGCACCTAAAATATTTTTTTCTACTTTTTTTAATTTTTTTGTTCCTAATAACAATTAAAATATGACTAATAGAATATTGAAAAAAGCTCAGTTTTTAGTCTTTTTCATTGAAAGATTTGGAACATTTTTCGGGAAATAGTTCAGTTTTCTAAAAAAGGATTTGAACTCATTTTCACAACAAATTTTTTTGAATTTTCGATAAACTTACGTTTTTTGTCGAAGCCCTTGAATTATTTCAAAATTTTTGGGAAAGTAAAAAGAATGCATAAAAATGCGTTTGTATCGTTATTCAGGCATTTATCATATCTGGGGAAACATTATAAAAAAATTTGGAATTTTTGGGAAAAATTTTAAAATACCATATTTTTTTAAATCCAAAATTCAAAGTTTTTAAAAAAATTACTAATTATTAAAAAGAACTAATTTTAAAAACATTTATTTAAAAAAAATATATCTTCAGTATTGTATTGTAGGAAGAGGGAAAAAAAGTAACCTTTCGATTTTGAAAATTCGAGTCGAGTTAAAATGGTAGTTTTTTAAAGTATATTTAACTGTATTCATTTTTTCAAAAAAAAAGTGAAACCATTTTAGAAAATTTTAATCCTTGGGAGTTTCATGTATACTACCAAATAAAGGACTTTGACCCCTTTCGATCAACAAATTTTTCTTTTTGGGAAAAAACTCACAGGATTAGGCCAAATTTTCAATCTTTTTGACTCTTTTTAAAAAAAATTACTTTTTCATCATTCATTTTTTTTTTAAGAATAAAAATTCAAGAATAAATAACTTAAAAATAATTTTGCATTCCATTGTTTTTCCAATAATCAAAAATAAAGGGTGAGTTTATAATCTAAAATTGTTGTATTTAATTTTGACGTCCTCAGATATAGTGAACCCAAAAATTTTTAGACTATTATATATGTTAATATATAAAACAACACACACGGGTGGGGGGAGAACCGATAACATTTTTTATTTATAAAAAGAAATTTGTGAAAAAATCTTCAAAATTTTTAAATTTCTTCCCCCTGACGCGTTTTGCTGCCAAATTACAAAGGGGCCGAAGACGAAAATTTGTTTACGGCAAACGTCGTCCCAAAAAAACACTAGTTCCTGAACTATTCGTAGGGTTTTTTCCAAAATGAAAATTCCCCCCAGAACTTCCTGTCTCAAAACCCAGCGATTTTGGAAAGATATCTTTTCATTTTCGGGGTATTTTTCAACTTCTTCCCAAAATTATTAAAAATAGCTAAATGTTTTTTTTTAAATTTTTGTAAGGATAGATATTAATTCCCCAGCGATGGAGGGGTTTAATTTCACTGTCAAAAATGAATTTCTAAAAATTCAAATATTTTAATTTTTCTGATTTTTAAAAAATATATTTTGAAGATTAAAATTTTTTTCTTCTGATAAAATTTTTCTCAAAAAGTTTTTGATTGTAATTGATTTGAAAAATCTTGGTTTTTGAGTATTTTAGGTAATATTTTAAAAAATTAAAATGAAGATTTCAAAATGATCCCAAATTTTTTTTTTAATTTTTGTACAGATGGTTCCAAAGCACTGAATAACATAAAAGCCATTTGATGTATATTTCAATTTTCAAAATCTACGCATTCACGT
>CAXIVR010001274.1:0-34519 GCA_964035755.1 Teleogryllus oceanicus
TTCGAAGTTTAGACCTAGGATTTTCTCATTTTTTTTTGAATTTACGAAAAAAAGCCTTAAATGAAGAGTTTCATTCAAAATTTTAATTACAATCGTATTTTTAGTAACGACAGTGTTTTGATTATTTTTACTATGTAAAAAGAAATTTAAATATTTAAATGGCTGTTTTCTCGTAATCTATAACCCTACAGGCTAAATTTTCATAGTGAATAGACGGGAAACCCCCTTTTAGTTTTACCAGGATTTTTCATTTTTTCTGAAATTTGAAAAATTTTAAAAGAAAGTTCTCATTCAAAATTTTAATAAAAACCCTATTTTTTAAAGGGGGGTAGTTTGATTTTTTACATTAAACAAAAAAATTTTAAAAGGCTTTATCTTTAATCTAAACCTTCTAAAAAATTCCCTTTTAATAGAAAAACGCCTTTTTCGGTTTTTTCCTAGGTTTTTTCATTTTTCGAAATTTTCGAAAAATTTTTTTTAGAAAGTTCTCATTAAAAATTTTTTTTTACAAACTTTTTTTTAGTAAGAAGTATTTTTTTATTTTTACTATGAAACAGAAATTGAAATTTTAAAGGCTGTATTTGTAATCTTTAATAAACTGAAATTTCCCTTGTAAATGGGGAAATCGCCTTTTTTTCATTTTGACCTGGAAATTTTTCTTTTTTTCGAATTTTCAAAAAGTTAATTGAAGAGTTCTCATTCAAAAAATTACAATCTTTTTTAGTAACGAGGGGTTTTGATTATTTTTCATTAAGAAAAAATTTAAATTTTTAAAGGTGTATCTCTAAAATTTTAAGGCCTACAAGCGAAATTTCATAGTAATAGACGAACCTCTTTTTCAGTTTTACCTAGATTTTCTCATTTTTGCTGAATTTGAAAAATGCTTTAAATAGAAAGTTCCATTCAAAATTTTAATTACAATCGTATTTTTAGTAACGACAGGTAGTTTTGATTATTTATCTATGTAACGAAATTGAAATCTTTAAATGGCTGATCTCGTAATCTATAAGCCCTACGAGGATTAATTTCCATAGTGAATAGACGGGAATCGCCTCTTTTTTCGAAGTTTAGACCTAGGATTTTCTCATTTTTTGTTGAATTTACGAAAAAATGCCTTAAATAGAAGAGTTCTCATTCAAAATTTTAATTACAATCGTATTTTTAGTAACGACGGTAGTTTTGATTATTTTTACTATGTAAACGAAGTTGAAATATTTAAATGGCTGTTTCTCATAATCTATAAGCCTACGAAGCTGAAATTTCATAGTGAATAGACGGGAATCACCTCTTTTTCAAGTTTTGACCTAAGTTTTATCATTTTTTTCTGAATTTGAAATTTCTTCAAATAGAAGAGTTCTCATTCAAAATTTTAATAACAACCGTATTTTTAGTAACGACGGTAGTTTTGATTGTTTTCAACTATGTAAACGAAATTGAAATTTTTAAATGGCTTTATCTTGTAATCTATAAGCCCTACAAGGCTGAAATTTCCATTGTTAATAGAAGAAAAACGCCTGTTTTTACGATGTTTTGACCTAGGATTTTCTCATTTTTCTGAATTTACGAAAAATTGCTTTACATAGAAGAGTTCTCATTAAAATTTTTCATTACAAACTTATTTTTAGTAACGACAGTGGTTTTGATAATTTTCTCCTATGTAAACAAAATTGAAATTTTTAAATGGCTGTATCTCGTAAATTATAAGGCCTACGAAGCAGAAACTTCCATAGTGAATAGACGGGAAACGCCTCTTTTTTCGAAGTTTTAACCTAGGATTTTCTCATTTTTTGCTTAATTTACGAAAAATTGCTTCAAGTAGAAGAGTTCTCATTCAAAATTTTAATTACAATCGTATTTTTAGTAACGACGGTAGTTTGATATTTGTTTACTATGTAACCGTAATTGAAATTTTTAAATAGCTGTATCTCGTAATATATAAGCCCTACGAGGCTAAATTTTCCATAGTAAATAGACGGGAATCGCCTCTTTTTCGAAGTTTTGACCTAGGATTTTCTCATTTTTTGCTGAATTTACGAAAAAATGCTTTAAATAGAAGAGTTCTCATTCAAAATTTTTATTACAATCCTATTTTTAGTAACGATGGTAGTTTTGATATTTTTTTACTATATAAACGAAATTGAAATTTTTAAATGGCTGTATCTCGTAAACTATAAGCCCCACAGAGCTGAAATTTCCATACTGAATAGACGGGAATCGCCTCTTTTTTCAAAGTTTTTACCTAGGATTTTCTCATTTTTTGCTGAATTTACGAAAAATTGCTTCAAATAGAAGAGTTCTCCTTCAAAATTTTAATTACAATCGTATTTTTAGTAACGACGGTAGTTTGATATTTGTTCACTATGTAACCGAAATTAAATTTTTAAATGGCTGTATCTCTAATCTATAAGCCCTACGAGGCTGAAATTTCCATAGCAAATAGACGGAATCGCCTCTTTTTTCGAAGTTTTGACCTAGGATATTCTCATTTTTTGCTGAATTTACGAAAAAATGCTTTAAATAGAAGAGTTCTCATTCAAAATTTTTATTACAATCCTATTTTTAGTAACGACGGTAGTTTTGATATATTTTTACTAAAAAAAGCAAATTTAAATTTTAAATGGGTTATTTCCCCTAAACTATAAGCCCACCAAAACTAAATTTCCCAAATGAATAGACGGGGAAACGCCTTTTTTTCCAAAATTTTGACCCCGGGGTTTTTTCATTTTTTTGAATTTTCGAAAAAAAACCCTTTTAAAAAGAAGAGGGTTCCCCTTAAAAATTTTAATTACAATCGTATTTTTTAAAAAGACAGTAGTTTTTATTATTTTTTTCCCATTAAAAAAATTGAAATCCCCCCCCAAAGGCTGTATTTCGTAAACTATAAACTCTACGTGGCTGAAATTTTCCCTAGTGAAAAGAAAGGAAAAAGCCTCTTTTTCAAAATTTTTACCTAAATTTTTTTCATTATTGGCTGAATTTTGAAAAAAAAACTTTAAAAAAAGAAAAAATTATTCAAAAAAATTTTTAAAAACAAACGTATTTTTAGTAACGACAATAGTTTTGATATTTTTTATATGAAAAAGAAATTGAAATCCCTTTAAATGGATGTTCTCTAATCTATAAGCCCCACAGGGGCTGGGGGTTTTATTACTAAAGAAACCAAAAACCCTTTTTTTTCGGGTTTCCCCAAGGTTTTCTCATTTTTGCTGAATTTACCAAAAATTGTTTATCTAGAAGAGTTCTATTCAAAATTTTAATTACAATCATTATTTTTAAAAAAAAATAGGGTTTTTTAATTATTTTTTATATTAAAAAATTAAATCTTTAAATATTTTTATCTTAAATATATTTCCCCCGAGGCTGAAATTTATAGTGAATGAAAGGGTTCGCCTCTTTTTGATCCTCTTTTTTTAAAAACTATAAAAATTAAAAAATACGTTTGAAAGTTCAGGAAAATTTGAACAGATTTTGTTATTTTCCATGGAATTTCAAATCGTAGGGCTTATATTTTTGGGGGTTACAGCCTTTAAAATTCAAATGCATTATATCTATAAACCGTGAAATCATTCGTTTTTACTGGGGGTTCAAAGGGCGATTAAGATGGGGTTCCTTTAATTTTTCCATCAGAAGGGTATAAAAATTTTTTAAAATCATGAAAAAAATTAAAAAAAAAGGTTTTTAAAGTTCAATTAGAGCAGAAATTTTTATTTTCCATGCAAATTTTGGGGTCAGGGAATATTTTCGGGAATCAACCGTTTAAAATTTCGGAATGTATAAAATTATAAACTTTGGGAAAACATTCCTTTGTAACTAAAAATTTAAAGGGCGATTTAAAAGCATTCCAAAATTTTTCCATGGAAGGCTATAAATTTTTTAAAAACATGAAAAAAATTAAAAAAAAAAGGTTTAAAATTTGAAATAGAAAAGAATATTTTTATTTTTTTATCAAATTTCAGCTCAGGGGCTAATATTTTTAAAAAAACAACCTTTAAAAAATTTCAGAATGTATAAAATGCTATAAACTTGTAAAACATTCGTCAACCTTTTGGGAAAATTTAAGGGATTAAAAAGGCATTCATAAATTTTTTTTATTGAAGGCTATAAAATTTTCTAAAAACATGAAAAAAATTAAAAAAAAAAATTTAAAAGTTCGAATGTAGAACAGATTATTTTTTATTTTTCCATTCAAATTTCAGCGTCTACGCTTTTAAAATTATAAAAAGGGTTTCCCCGTTTAAAGATTTCCCGAATGTATAAAATGCTAAAAATTTAAAAAAAAAGGTTTGAAGGTTCGAAAGTTAAAAGCTGATTATTGTTTTTTCCTTCCAAAATTTCCCGCGTCCCTAGGGCTAATATTATGGAGTTACAGCCGTTTAAAAATTTCAGAATGTATAAAATCTATAAAAATTTAAAAATATAGGTTTGAAAGTTCCGAATGTAGAGCAATTATTGTTATTTTTTCCCTGCAAATTTTTGCGTCGTGGGGGTAATACTTTCGGGGAAAACACCGTTTAAAAAATTTGGAATGTAAAAATAAAAAAACTTGGAAAAAATTCGTCGTAACTTAAAAACAAGGACAATTTCAATGGCATTCATAATTTTTTTCCCTCAAGGCTATAAATTTTCAAAATCATGAAAAATTTAAAAAATTGGTTTTTAAAGTTCGAATGAAACCCGATTATTTTATTTTTTTCCCTCAAATTTCAGCGTCCTTTGGGGTAAAATTTTTTGGAAAATTTCAGCCGTTTTTAAAAATTTTAGAATGCATTATATTATAAACTTTTAAATCATTCGTTTTAATGGTTTTTTAAAGGGCGATTAAAATGGAAAATTTATAATTTTTTTATCGAAAGGGTATAAATTTTCTAAAATCATGAAAAAAATTTTAAAAAAAACAGTTGAAACTTCGAATGTAAAAACAGATTATTTTTGTTTTTAACAAATTTTGCGTGTAGGGATAATATTTTAGGAGTTCAGCCGTTTTTTAAAAATTTCAGAATGTATAAAAAACTATAAACTTGAAAACATTCGTGTAACTTAAATTCGGAAAGATTAAAAAAGGCATTATAATTTTTTTAATGAAAGCTATAAATTTTCTAAAATTGAAAACTTTTAAAAAAAAAATTTTTAAAATTCAGATATGAACAAAAAATTTTTTTTCAATCAAAAATTTTAGCGTCTTGGGGGCTTTAAAATTTTTAGGAGTTACGCCGTTTAAAAAAATTTCGAATGTATAAAATGCTATAAAAAAATTTAAAAAATAGGTTTTAAACATCAAATGTAGAGCAATTTTTATTTTTTTTCCATCAAATTTCAACGTCATGAGGCTAATATTTTAGGAGTTACAGCCTTTAAAATTTCCCGAATTCTTTTATCTATAAACTTTTAAATCATTCGTTTTAACTAGAAATTCAATTTTTTTATTAAAATGGGATTCATAATTTTTCCCTCCAAAAGGGTATAAATTTTCTAAAATCATGAAAAAATTTAAAAAAATACGTTTGAAAGTTCGAATGTAGAAAAAATTATGGGTTTTTTTTCCCTCAAATTTAAGCGTCTGGGGGTTTAAAACTTTTGGGGATTCGCCTTAAAAATTTTGGGAATGTATAAAAAGCCTAACTTTAAAAAATTCCCTCGTAACTAGAAATTCAAGGGGGATTACAAGGCTTCTAATTTTTTCCCTCGAGGCTATAAATTTTTTTTAAAACATGAAAAATTAAAAAAATGGTTTGGGAAAATTCAAGAAAGAAAAGATTATTGTTTTTCTTTTGCAAATTTCAGCGTCTGGGGGTAATATATTGGAAAATTTAACCTTTAAAAAAATTTTAGAATGTTTTAAAATTAATAAACTTGTGGCATTCGTTTTAACTGGAAATTCAAGGACAATTACAATGGGATTCATAATTTTTTCCCTCCAAAAACAAAATTTTTTAAAAACATGAAAAAATTTAAAAAATAGGTTTGAATGTTGAATGTAGAACAGTTTTTTTGTTATTTTTTTATTCAAATTTTGGGGTTGTAGGGCTATTCTTTGGGGGATACAGCCGTTTAAAGATTTCGGGAATTTTTAAATGCTATAAACTTGTGAAACATTCTCGGGAACCCAAAACAAAAAGGGAATTTCAATGGTTTCCCTAATTTTTCCCTCAAAAAATATAAATTTTCCAAAAACATGAAAAAAATTAAAAAAAAACTTTTTAAAGTTCGAATGGAACAAAAATTGTTATTTTCCCTTTCAAATTTCAGCGTCGTAGGGCTAATATTTTAGGAGTTATAGCCTTTAAAGATTTCCAAAAATGTATAAAATCTTTTTAAACTTTGAAAACATTCTTAAACTTTTGGGAAAATTTAAGGGGATTTAAAAGGCATTCATAATTTTTTTCCCTCAGAAGGGTTTAAAATTTCTAAAAATTTTGAAAAAAATTTTAAAAAAAAAGGTTTGGTTTAAGTAAAAACAGATTATTTTATTTTTTAAAACAAAATTTTAGCGTCGTGGGCTAAAACTTTAAAGGAAAACAGCCGTTTAGATTTCCCCGGGAAAGTAAAAATGTTTAAAATTTTGAAAATTTTCGTAACTGGAAATTAGGACGATTACAATTGCGTTCATAATTTTTTCCCTCAAAGCTATACATTTTTTAAATCATGAAAAAAATTAAAAAAAAGGTTTGAAAGTTCGAAAGGAAAAACAGATTATTTTATTTTCCATGCAAATTTCAATCGTAGGGTAATATTTTGGAATTACAAAGGGTTTTAAAATTTCAGAATTATAAAATGCTCTAAACTTTAAAAACATTAGTCTAACTGGAAATTCAAGGATGATTACAATGGGATTCATAATTTTTTTCCCTCGAAAGGGTATAAATTTTTAAAATCATGAAAAAAATTAAAAAAAAAAAAATTTGAAAGTTCGAATGTAGAACGGTTTTTTATTTTTTTAATCAAATTTCAGCGTCGTAGGGCTAATATTTTGGGGTTACAACCGTTTAAAAATTTAGAATGTATAAAATGCTATAAACTTTTAAAACATTTGTAACCAAAAATTTAAAGGGCGTTAAAAAATTATTCATAATTTTTCCCTTAAAACTATAAATTTTCAAAAATCCTTTAAAAAAATTAAAAAAAAAGGTTTGAAAGTTCGAATGTAGAACAGAATATTGTTATTTTTTCCCTTCAAAATTTTAGCGTCGTAGGGCTAATATTTTTGAGTTACAACCGTTTAAAAATTTCAGAATGTATAAAAAAGCTATAAACTTGTGAAAACATTCGTCGTAACTTAAATTCAAAGGGCAATTAAAAAGGCTTTTAAATTTTTTCCCTCCCCAAGGCTATAAATTTTCTAAAAACATGGGGGAAAAAAAATAAGTTTGAAAGTTCAGAATTTTAAAAACAGGGGTTTTTTTTTTTTTATCAAATTTTAGCGTCTAGGGGGGAATATTTTGGAGTTACAGCCGTTTAAAAAATTTCAAAAATTATAAAAAGCTTTAAAATTGTAGAAAACATTCGTCGTAACTGGAAATTCAAGGACGATTAAAATAGCAACCATAATTTTTTTAATCAAAAATATAAATTTTCTAAAATCACGAAAAATTTTTAAAAAAAGGTTTGAAATTTCAAAATATAACAGATTATTGTTATTTTTCCTTCAAAATTTTAGCGTCTGGGCTAATATTATAAGGGAATTTTCAGCCGTTTAAAGTTTTAGAATGTATAAAAAACTTTAAAAAATTTAAAAAAAGGTTTGAAAAATTCAGATATGAAAAAGTTATTGTTATTTTCCCTTTTCAAATTTCCAGAGTCTGGGGCTCAAATTTTTGGAAAAAACAGCCTTTTAAAAAATTTCCCGGGAAAGCATTATATGCTATAAACTTTTAAATCATTCGTTTTGACTAAAAAATTTTAAGGACGATTAAAATGGGATTCATTTAATTTTTTCCCTCAAGGCTATAAATTTTCTAAAATCATGAAAAAAATTTAAAAAAAAAGGTTTGAAAAATTCAGATTTTAAAAACAGATTATTTTTCCATCAAAATTTTAGCGTCGTAGGGTAAAACTTTCGGAGAAAACAGCCGTTTAAAAAAATTTGGAATGTATAAAAAAGCTATAAACTTGTTAAAAAATTTTGTAGTAACTGGAAAAAAGGACGATTACAATCATTCCTAATTTTTCCCTGGGGGGGCTATTTTTCTAAAATCATGAAAAAAAAATTAAAAAAAAAAGGGTTTTAAAAAAGGGTTCGAAAAGAACAGAAATTTTTATTTTCCATGCAAATTTTTGGGGTCGTAGAACCCCAAAAGAAAAGGGTTACAAAATTTTTAAAATTTTTGAAATTTTTAAAAACTTTTTAAACTTGTGAAAACTTCGTCGTAACTAAAAATTTAAGGACGATTAAAATGGTATTCATAATTTTTTTTATTGAAGGCCTTTAAAATTTCTAAAAATTAAAAAAAAATAGGTTAAAAAGTTCGAATGTAGAACAGTTATTGGTTTTTTTTCCATGCAAATTTTCAGCGTCGTAGGGCTAATATTTTAAATTTAAAAAGTTTAAAATTTCAGGAAAATTTTAAAAATGCTATAAACTTGTAAAAAAATTTCGTAACTGGAAATTCAGGACGATTAAAATGGCATTCCCCCAATTTTTCATTTAAACTATAAATTTTAAAAAACATGAAACAATTTAAAAATAGGTTTTTAAAGTTCGAAAGTAAAAACAGATTTTATTATTTTCCATGCAAATTTTCGCGTCGTAGGGCCCAAAAATTTTAGGAGTTACAGCCGTTTAAAAATTTCAGGGTGTATAAAAAACTATTAACTTGTGAAAACTTTCGTCTAACTGAAAATTCAAGGACGATTAAAATGGCTTTCATAATTTTTTCATTGAAGGTTTAAAATTTTTTAAAATCATGAAAAAAAAGTAGGTTTGAAAGTTCGAATGTAGAAGAGATTAATGTTATTTTTCCATGCAAATTTCAGATTCGTAGGGCTAATAATATAGGAGTTACAGTCGTTTAAAGATTTCAGAATCTATAAAATGCTATAAGAAATTAAAAAAATAGGTTTGAAAGTTCGAATGTAGAGCAGATTATTGTTATTTCTCGAGCAAATTTCAGCGTCGTAGGGCTAATATTTTAGGAGTTACAGTGTTTAAAATTTCAGAATGCATTATATGCTATAAACTTGTGAAATCATTCGTTTTAACTGAAATTCAATACGATTAAAATGGATTCATAATTTTTCCATCGAAGGCTATAAATTTTTTAAAATCATGAAAAAATTTTAAAAAATACGTTTAAAATTCGAATGTAGAACAGATTATTGTTATTTTTCCATGCAAATTTCAGCGGCGTAGGTCTAATATTTTAGGTTACAGCCGTTTGAAGATTTCAGAATGTATAAAATGCTATAAACTTGTGAAACATTCGTCGTAATTCAAATTCAAGGACGATTAAAATGGATTCATAATTTTTTCATTGAAGGCTTAAATTTTCTAAAATCATTTAAAAATTTAAAAAATAGGTTTGAAAGTTCGAATGTAGAACAGATTATTGTTATTTTTCCATGCAAATTTCAGCGTCGTAGGGCTAATATTATAGGAGTTACAGCCGATTAAAGATTTCAGAATGTATAAAATGCAATAAACTTGTGAAAACATTCGTCGTAACTGGAAATTAAGGACGATTACAATGGCATTCATAATTTTTCCATCGAAGGCTATAAATTTCTAAAATCATGAAAAATTAAAAAAATAGGTTTGAAAGTTCGAATGTAGAACAGATTATTGTTATTTCTAGAATTAATCGTCCTTAATTTCCAGGTACGACAAATGTTTTCACAAGTATATAGCATTTTATACATTCCGAAATCTTTAAACGACTGTATCTCCAAAAGTATTAGCCCTACGACGCTAAATTTGCATGGAAAAATAACATAATCTGTTCTACATTCGAACTTTCAAACCTATTTTTAAATTTTTCATGATTTTAGAAAATTTATAGCCTTCGATGGAAAAATTATGAATGCCATTTAATCGTCCTTATTTCCAGTTACGACGAATGTTTTCACAAGTTTATAGCATTTTATACATTCTGAAATTTTTAAACGGCTCTAACTGCTAAAATATTAGCCCTACGACGCTGAAATTTGCATGGAAATATAACAATAATCTGCTCTAATCGAACTTTCAAACCTATTTTTTAAATTTTTATAGCATTTTATACATTCTAAATCTTTAAACGGCTGTAACTCCTATAATTTAGCCTTCACGACGCTGAAATTTGCATGGAAAAATAACAATAATCTGTTCTACATTCGAACTTTCAAACCTATTTTTTTAAAATTTTTTCATAATTTTAGAAAATTTATAGCCTTCAAAGAAAAAATTATGAATGCCATTTTAATCGTCCTTGAATTTCCAGTTACGACGAATGTTTTCACAAGTTTATAGCATTTTATACATTCTGAAATCTTTAAACGGCTGTATCTCTAAAATTAGCCCTACGACGCTGAAACTTCATGGAAAAATAACCATAATCTCTTCTACATTCGAACTTTCAAACGATTTAAATTTCATGATTAGAAAATTTATACCTTCGATGGAAAAATTATGAATGCCATTTTAATCGTCCTTGAATTTCAGTTACAGAATTTTTCACAAGTTTATAGCATTTTATACATTCTGAAATCTTTAAACGGCTGTAACTCCTATAATATTAGCCCTACGACGCTGAAATTTGCATGGAAAAATAACAATAATCTGTTCTACAATCGAACTTTCAAACCTATTTTTTTAAATTTTTCATGATTTTAGAAAATGTATAGCCTTCGATGGAAAAATTATGAATGCCATTGTAATCGTCCTTATTTTCCAGTTACGACGAATGTTTTCACAAGTTTATAGCATTTTATACATTCCGAAATCTTTAAACGGCTGTTTCTCCTAAAGAATTAGCCCTACGACGCTGAAACTTCCATGGAAAAATAACCATAATCTCTTCTTCATTCGAACTTTCAAACGTATTTTTTAAATTTTTTCATGATTTTAGAAATTTTATAGCCTTTAATGGAAAAATTATGAATGCCATTTAATCGTCCTTGAGTTTCCAGTTACGACGAATGTTTTCACAAGTTTATAGCATTTTATACATTCTGAAATCTTTAAACGGCTGTAACTTTTATATATTAGCCCTACGACGCTGAGATTTGCATGGAAAAATAACTATAATCTGCTCTACATTCGAACTTTCAAATCTATTTTTTTAAATTTTTATAGCATTTTATACATTCTGAAATCTTTAAACGGCTGTAACTCCTATAATATTAGCCCTACGACGCTGAAATTTGCATGGAAAAATAACAATAATCTGTTCTACATTCGACTTTCAAACATATTTTTTAAATTTTTCATGATTTTAGAAAATGTATAGCCTTCGATGGAAAAATTATGAATGCAATTGTAATCGTCCTTATTTTCCAGTTACGACGAATATTCTCACAGGTTTATAGCATTTTATACATTCCGAAATCTTTAAACGGCTGTTTCTCCTAAAGATTAGCCTACGACGCTGAAACTTCCATGGAAAAATAACCATAATCTCTACTCCATTCCAACTTTCAAACGTATTTTTTAAATTTTTTCATGATTTTAGAAAATTTATAGCCTTTAATGGAAAAATTATAATCCATTTTAGTCGTCCTTGAAATTCAGTTACGACGAATATTTTCACAAGTTTATAGCATTTTATACATTCTGAAATCTTTAAATGGCTGTAACTCTTAAAATATTAGCCCTACGACGCTGAAATTTGCATGGAAAAAACAATAATCTGCTCTCATTTCAACTTTCAAACCTATTTTTTTAAATTTTTATAGCATTTTATACATTCTGAAATCTTTAAACGGCTGTAACTCCTATAATATTAGCCTTACGACGCTGAAATTTGCATGGAAAAATAACAAATATCTGTTCTACATTCGAACTTTCAAACCTATTTTTTAAATTTTTCATGATTTTAGAAAATTTATAGCCTTCAATGAAAAGTATGAATGCCATTGTAATCGTCCTTAATTTCCAGTTACGACGAATGTTTTCACAAGTTTATAGCATTTTATACATTCCGAAATCTTTAAACGGCTGTATCTCCTAAAGTATTAGCCTTACGACGCTGAACGTGCATGGAAAAATAACCATAATCTCTTCTACATTCGAACTTTCAAACGTATTTTTTAATTTTTCATGATTTTAGAAAATTTATAACCTTCGATGGAAAAAAATTTTAATTCCCATTTTAATCGTCCTTGAATTTCTAGTTAAAACGAATGATTTCACAAGTTTATAGCATATAACGCATTCTGAATTTTTAAACGGCTGTAACTCCTAAAATATTAGCCCTACGACGCTGAAATTTGCATGGAAAAATAACAATAATCTGTTCTACATTCGAACTTTCAAAGTATTTTTAAATTTTTTCATGATTTTAGAAAATTTATAGCCTTCGAAGGAAAAAATTATGAATGCCATTGTAATTTGTCATTGAATTTCCAGTTACGACGAATGTTTTCACAAGTTTATAGCATTTTATACATTCTGAAATCTTTAAACGGCTGTAACTCCTAAAATATTAGCCCTACGACGCTGAAATTTGCATTAAAAACACAATAATCTGTTCTACATTCGAACTTTCAAACCTATGTTTTTAAATTTTTTCATGATTTTGAAAATTTATAGCCTTCGATGGAAAAATTATGAATGCCATTGTAATCGTCCTTAATTTCCAGTTACGACGAATGTTTTCACAAGTTAATAGCATTTTATACATTCCGAAATCTTTAAACGGCTGTATCTCCTATAGTATTAGCCCTACGACGCTGAAACGTGCATGGAAAAATAACAATAATCTCTTCTACATTCGAACTTTCAAACGTATTTTTTAAATTTTTCATGAATTTAGAAAATTTATAGCCTTCGATGGAAAAATTATGAATCCCATTTTAATCGTCCTTGAATTTCTAGTTAAAACGACTGATTTCATTAGTTTATAGCATATAATGCATTCTGAAATTTTAAACGGCTGTAACTCCTAAAATATTAGCCCTACGACGCTGAAATTTGCATGGAAAAATAACAATAATCTGCTCTACATTCGAACTTTCAAACCTATTTTTTAAAATTTTTATAGCATTTTATACATTCTGAAATCTTTAAACGGCTGTAACTCCTATAATTTTAGCCCTACGACGCTGAAATTTGCATGGAAATATAACAATAATCTGTTCTACATTCGAACTTTCAAACCAATTTTTAAATTTTTCATGATTTTAGAAAATTTATAGCCTTTAATAAAAATATTATATTTGCCATTTTAATCCACCTTGAATTTCCAGTTACGACGAATGTTTTCACAAGTTTATAGCATTTTATACATTCTGAAATCTTTAAACGGCTGTAACTCTAAAATATAAGCCCTACGACGCTGAAATTTGCATGGAGAAATAACAATAACCTGTTCTACATTCGAACTTAAAACCTATTTTTATAAATTTTTCATGATTTTAAAATTTATAGCTTTCAAGGAAAAATTATGAATGCTATTGTAATCGTCCTTGAATTTCCAGTTACGACGAATGTTTTTACAAGTTAATAGCATTTTATACATTCCGAAATCTTTTAACGGCTGTATCTCCTAAAGTATTAGCCTACGACGCTAAAACGTGCATGGAAAAATAACAATAATCTCTTCTACATTCGAACTTTCAAACGTAATTTTTAAATTTTTCATGATTTTAGAAAATTTATAGCCTTCGATGGAAAAATTATGAATCCCATTTTAATCGTTATTGAATTTCTAGTTAAAACGAATGATTTCACAAGTTTATAGCATATAATGCATTCTGAAATTTTTAAACGGCTGTAACTTCTTAAATATTAGCCCTACGACGCTGAAATTTGCATGGAAAAATAACAATAATCTGTTCTACAATCGAACTTTCAAACCTATTTTTTAATTTTTTCACTATTTTAGAAAATTTATAGCCTTCGATGAAAAAATTATGAATCCATTTAATCGTCCTTAAATTTCAGTTACGACGAATGTTTTCACAAGTTTATAGCATTTTATACATTCTGAAATCTTTAAACGGCTGTAACTCTAAAATATTAGCCCTACGACGCTGAAATTTGCATGGAAAAATAACTATAATCTGCTCTACATTCGAACTTTCAAAACTATTTTTAAATTTTTTATAGCATTTTATACATTCTGAAATCTTTAAACGGCTGTAACTCCTATAATATTAGCCCTACGACGCTGAAATTTGCATGGAAAAATAACAATAAACTGTTCTACATTCGAAGTTTCAAACCTATTTTTTTAATTTTTCATGATTTTAGAAAATTTATTGCCTTCGATGGAAAAATTATGAATGCCATAGTAATTGTCCTTGAATTTCCAGTTACGACGAATGTTTTCACAAGTTTATTGAATTTTATACATTCTGAAATCTTTAAACGGCTGTAACTCCTAATATATTAGCCCTACGACGCTGAAATTTGCATTAAAAAAGCCAATAATCTGTTCTACATTCGAACTTTCAAACCTATTTTTAAATTTTTTATGATTTTAGAAAATTTATAGCCTTCGATGGAAAATTTATAAATGCCATTGTAATCGTCCTTGAATTTCCAGTTACGACGAATGTTTTCACAAGTTTATAGCATTTTATACATTCCGAAATCTTTAAACGGCTGTATCTCCTAAAGTATTAGCCCTACGACGCTGAAATTTGCATGGAAAAATAACAATATTCTGTTCTACATTCGAACTTTCAAACCTATTTTTTAAATTTTTCACAATTTTAGAAAATTTATAGCCTTCGATGGAAAAATATGAATGCCATTGAAATCGTCCTTGAATTTCCAGTTACGACGAATGTTTTTTCAAGTTTATTGCATTTTATCCATTCTGAAATATTTAAACGGCTGTAACTCCTAAAATATTACCCTACGACGCTGAAATTTGCATGGAAAAATAACAATAATCTGTTCTACATTCGAACTTTCAAACGTGTTTTTAAATTTTTCATGATTTTAGAAAATTTATAGCCTTCGATGGAAAAATTATGAATGCTATTGGAATCGTCCTTGAATTTCCAGTTACGACGAATGTTTTCACAAGTTTATAGCATTTTATACATTGCGAAATCTTTAAACGGCTGTATCTCCTAAAGTATTAACCTACGACGCTGAAACTTGCATGGAAAAATAACCATAATCTCTTCTACATTCGAACTTTCAAACGTATTTTTTAATTTTTTAATGATTTTAGAAAATTTATAGCCTTCGATGGAAAAATTATGAATGCCCTTGTAATTACCTTTGGATTTCCATTTACGACGAATGTTTTCACAAGTTTATAGCATTTTATACATTCCGAAATCTTTAAACGGCTGTAGCTCCGAAAGTATTAGCCTACGACGCTAATATTTGCATATAAAAATAACTATAAACTGTTTTACATTCGAACTTTCAAACCTATTTTTAAAATTTTTCATGATTTTAGAAAATTTATTGCCTTCGATGGAAAAATAATGAATGCCATTGTAATTGTCCTTGAATTTCCAGTTACGACGAATGTTTTCACAAATTTATTGCATTTTATACATTCTGAAATCGTTAAACGGCAGTAACTCCTAATATATTAGCCCTACGACGCTGAAATTTGCATGAAAAATAACAATAATCTGTTTACATTCGAACATTTCAAACCTATTTTTTAATTTTTCATGATTTTATAAAATTTATAGCCTTCGATGGAAAAATTATGAATGCTATTGAATTGTCCTTAATTTCCAGTTACCACGAATGTTTTCACAAGTTTATAGCATTTTATACATTTTGAAATCTTTAAACGGCTATAACTCCTAAAATATTAGCCCTACGACGCTGAAATTTGCATGGAAAAATAACAATAATCTGTTCTACATTCGAACATTCAAAACTATTTTTTTTAATTTTTTCACAATTTTAGAAAATTTATAGCCTTCGATGGAAAAATTATGAATGCCATTGTAATCCTCCTTAATTTCCAGTTACGACGAATGTTTTCACAAGTTTATAGCATTTTTACATTCGAAATCTTTAAATGGCTGTACTTCTAAAGTATTAGCCCTACGACGCTTGAAATTTGCATGGAAAAATAACAATAATCTGTTCTACATTCGAACTTTCAAACCTTTTTTTAATTTTTTATAGCATTTTATACATTCTGAAATCTTTAAACGGCTGTAACTCCTATAATATTAGCCCTACGACGCTGATATTTGCATGGAAAATAACAATAATCTGTTCTACATTCGAACTTTCAAACCTATTTTCTTAAATTTTTAATGATTTTAGAAAATTTATAGCCTTCAATGAAAAAATTATTAATGCCATTTTATTCGTCCTTGAATTTCCAGTTACGACGAATGTTTTCACAAGTTTATAGCATTTTATACATTGCGAAATCTTTAAACGGCTGTATCTCCTAAAGTATTAACCCTACGACGCTGAAACTTGCATGGAAAAATAACCATAATCTCTTCTACATTCGAACTTTCAAACGTATTTTTTAATTTTTTCATGATTTTAGAAAATTTATAGCCTTCGAAGGAAAAATTATGAATCCCATTTTAATCGTTATTGAATTTCTAGTTAAAACGAATGATTTCACAAGTTTATAGCATATAATGCATTCTGAAATTTTAAACGGCTGTAACTCCTAAAATATTAGCCCTACGACGCTGATATTTGCATGGAAAAATAACAATAATCTGCTCTACATTCGAACATTCAAACCTATTTTTTAAATTTTTTTAGCATTTTATACATTATGAAATCTTTAAACGGCTGTAACTCCTAAAATATTAGCCCTACGACGCTGAAATTTGCATGGAAAAATAACAATAATCTGTTCTACATTCGAACTTTCAAACGTATTTATTTAAATTTTTCATGGTTTTAGAAAATTTATAGCCTGAAATGAAAAAATTATGAATGCCATTTTAATTGTCCTTGAATTTCCAGTTACGACGAATGTTTTCACAAGTTTATTGCATTTTATACATTCTGAAATCTTTAAACAGCTGTAACTCCTAAAATATTAGCCCTACGACGCTGAAATTTGCACGGAAAATAAAAAATTCTGTTCTACATTCGAACTTTAAACCTATTTTTAAATTTTTCATGATTTTAGAAAATTTATAGCCTACGATGGAAAAATTATGAATGCCATTGTAATTGTCCTTGAATTTCCAGTTACGACGAATGTTTTCACAAGTTTATAGCATTTTATACATTCTGAAATATTTAAACGCTTTTAACTCCTAAAATATTAGCCCTACGACGCTGAAATTTGCATGGAAAAATAACTATAATCTGTTCTACATTCGAAATTTCAAACCTATTTTTTTAAATTTTTCACAATCTTAGAAAATTTATAGCCTTCGATGGAAAAATTATGAATGCCATTGTAATCGTCCTTGAATTTCCAGTTACGACGAATGTTTTCACAAGTTTATAGCATTTTATACATTCTGAAATCTTTAAACGGCTATAACTCCTAAAATATTAGCCCTACGACGTAAAATTTGCATGGAAAATAACAATAATCTGTTCTACATTCGAACTTTCAAACGTATTTTTTCATTTTTCATGATTTTAGAAAATTTATAGCCTTCGATGGAAAAATTATAAATGCCATTGTAATTACCTTGATTTAGTTACGACGAATGTTTTCACAAGTTTATTGCATTTTATACATTCCGAAATCTTTAAACGGCTGTATCTCCGAAAGTATTAGCCCTACGACGCTAATATTTGCATAGAAAATTAACAATAAACTGTTCTACATTCGAACTTTCAAACCTATTTTTTAAATTTTTGATTTTAGAAAATTTATAGCCTTCGATGGAAAAATTATGAATGCCATTGTAATTGTCCTTGAATTTCCAGTTACGACGAATGTTTTCAAAAGTTTATTGCATTTTATACATTCTGAAATCTTAAAACGGCAGTAACTCCTAATATTTTAGCCTACGACGCTGAAATTTGCATGGAAAATAACAATAATCTGTTCTACATTCGAACTTTCAAACCTATTTTGTTTAATTTTTTCATGATTTTAGAAAATTTATAGCCTTCGATGGAAAATCATGAATGCTATTGGATCGTCCTTGAATTTCCAGTTACGACAAATAATTTCACATGTTTATAGCATTTTATACTTTCCGAAATCTTTAAACGGCTGTATCTCCTAAAGTATTAGCCTACGACGCTGATATTTGCATGGAAAATAACAATTATCTGTTCGACATTCGAAATTTCAAACCTATTTTCCTAAATTTTTATGATTTTGAAAATTTATAGCCTTCGAAGGAAAAATTATGAATGCCATTGTAATCGTCCTTGAATTTCCAGTTACGACGAATGTTTTCACAAGTTTATTGCATTTTATACATTCTGAAATATTTAAACGGCTGTAACTCCTAAAATATTAGCCCTACGACGTGAAATTTGCATGAAAAATAACAATAATCTGTTCTACATTCGAACTTTCAAACGTATTTTTAATTTTTCATAATTTTAGAAAATTCATAGCCTTCAATGGATAAAATATGAATCCCATTTTTTCGTCCTTGAATTTCTAGTTAAAACGAATGATTTCACAAGTTTATAGCATATAATGCATTCTGAAATTTTTAAACGGCTGTAACTCCTAAAATATTAGCCTACGACGCTGAAATTTGCATGGAAAAATAATAATAATCTGCTCTACATTCTAACTTTCAAACCTATTTTTTTAATTTTTGTAGCATTTTATACATTCTGAAATCTTTAAACAGCTGTAACTCCTAAAATATTAGCCCTACGACGCTGAAATTTGCATGGAAAAATAACAATAATCTGTTCTACATTCGAACTTTCAAACGTATTTTTTAAATTTCTTCATGATTTTAGAAAATTTATAGCCTTCAATGGAAAAATTATGAATCCATTTTAATCGTCCTTGAATTTCTAGTTACAATCGAATGATTTCACGAGTTTATAGCATATAATGCATTCTGAAATTTTTAAATGGCTGTAACTCCTAAAATATTAGCCCACGACGCTGAAATTTGCTCGGAAAAATAACAATAATCTGCTCTACATTCGAACTTTCAAACCTATTTTTTAAATTTTTATAGCATTTTATACATTCTGAAATCTTTAAACGGCTGTAACTCCTATAATTTTAGCCCTACGACGCTGAATTTTGCATGGAAAAATAACAATAATCTGTTCTACATTCGAACTTTCAAACCTATTTTTTAAATTTTTCATGATTTTAGAAAATTTATAGCCTTCGAAGGAAAAATATGAATGCCATTGTAATCGCCTTGAATTTCAGTTACGACGAATGTTTCACAAGTTTATAGCATTTTATACATTCCAAAATCTTTAAACGGCTGTATCTCCTAAAGTATTAGCCCTACGACGCTGAAACTTGCATGGAAAAATAACCATAATCTCTTCTACATTCGAACTTTCAAACCTATTTTTTTAATTTTTCATGATTTTAGAAAATTTATAGCCTTCGATGGAAAAATTATCAATCCCATTTTAATCGTCCTTGAATTTCTAGTTAAAACGAATGATTTCACAAGTTTGTAGGATATAATGCATTCTGAAATTTTTAAGCGGCTGTAACTCCTAAAATATTAGCCCTACGACGCTGAAATTTGCATGGAAAAATAACAATAATCTGCTCTACATTCGAATTTTCAAACCTATTTTTTAAATTTTTATAACATTTTATACATTCTGAAATCTTTAAACGGCTGTAACTCCTATAATATTAGCCCTACTGACGCTGAAATTTGCGTGGTAAAATAACAATAAACTGTTCTACATTCGAAGTTTCAAACCAATTTTTAAAATTTTTCATGATTTTAGAAAATTTATAGACTTGAATGAAAAAATTATGAATGCCATTCTAATCGTCCTTAATTTCAGGTACGACGAATGTTTCACAAGTATATAGCATTTTATACATTCCGAAATCTTTAAACGGCTGTATCTCCGAAAGTATTAGCCCTACGACGCTAAAATTTGCATGGAAAAATAACAATAATCTGTTCTCCATTCGAATTTTCAAACCTATTTTTTAATTTTTCATGATTTTAGAAAATTTATAGCCTTCAATGAAAAAATTATGAAAGCCATTTTAATCGTCCTTGAATTTCCAGTTACGACGAATGTTTTCACAAGTTTATAGCATTTTATACATTCTGAAATCTTTAAACGGCTGTAACTCCTAAAATATTAGCCCTACAATGCTGAAATTTGCATGGAAAAATAACAATAATCTGTTCTACATTCGAATTTACAAACCTATTTTTAAATTTTTCATGATTTTAGAAAATTTATAGCCTTCGATGGAAAAATTATGAATCCCATTTTAATCGTCCTTGAATTTCTAGTTAAAACAAATGATTTCACAAGTTTATAGCATATAATGCACTCTGAAATTTTAAACGGCTGTAATTCCTAAAATATTAGCCCTACGACGCTGAAATTTGCATGGAAAAATTAAAATAATCTGTTCTACATTCGAACTTTCAAACCTATGTTTTTAAATTTTTCATGATTTTAGAAAATTTATAGCCTTCGATGGAAAAATTATGAATGCCATTGTAATCGTCCCTTATTTCCAGTAACGACGAATGTTTTCACAAGTTTATAGCATTTTATACATTCTGAAATCTTTAAACGGCTGTAACTCCTAAAATATTAGCCCTACGACGCTGAAATTTGCATGGAAAAATAACAATAATCTGTTCTACATTCGAACTTTCAAACCTATTTTTTAAATTTTTACATGATTTTAGAAAATTCATAGCCTTCAATGAAAAAATTATGAAAGCCATTTTAATCGTCCTTGAATTTCCAGTTACGACGAATGTTTTCACAAGTTTATAGCATTCTATACATTCTGAAATCTTTAAACGGCTGTAACTCCTAAAATATTAGCCCTACGACGCTGAAATTTGCATGGAAAAATAACAATAATCAGTTCTACATTCGAACTTTCAAACCTTTTTTAATTTTTTCATGATTTTAGAAAATTTATAGCCTTCGATGGAAAAATTATGAATTCCATTGTAATCGTCCTTAATTTCCAGTTACGACGAATGTTTTCACAAGTTTATAGCATTTTATACATTCCGAAATCTTTAAACGGCTGTAACTCTGAAAGTATTAGCCCTACGACGCTAAAAATTGCATGGAAAAAACCAATAATCTGTTCTACATTCGAACTCTCAAACCCATTTTTTAAATTTTTCATGATTTTAGAAAATTTATAGCCTTCGATGGAAAAACTATAAATCCCATTTTAATCGTCCTTGAATTTCTAGTTAAAACGAATGATTTCACAAGTTTATAGCATATAATGCATTCTGAAATTTTTAAACGGCTGTAACTTCTAAATTATTAGCCCTACGACGCTGAAATTTGCATGGAAAAATAACAATAATCTGCTCTACATTCGAACTTTAAAACCTATTTTTTAAATTTTTATAGCATTTTATACATTTTGAAATCTTTAAACGGCTGTACCTCCTATAATATTAGCCCTACGACGCTGAAATTTGCATGGAAAAATAATAATCTGTTCTACATTCGAACTTTCAAACCTATTTTTATTAATTTTTTCATGATTTTAGAAAATTTATAGCCTTCAATGAAAAAAATTATGAATGCCATTCTAATCGTCCTTAATTTCCAGGTACGACGAATGTTTTCACAAGTATTTAGCATTCTATACATTCCGAAATCTTTAAACGACTGTATCTCCGAAAGTATTAGCCCTACGACGCTGAAATTTGCATGGAAAAATAACAATAATCTGTTCTACATTCGAACTTTCAAACCTATTTTTTAAATTTTTCATGATTTTAGAAAATTTATAGCCTTTGATGGAAAAAATTATGAATCCATTTTAGTCGTCCTTGAATTTCTAGTTAAAACGAATGATTTCACAAGTTTATAGCATATAATGCATTCTGAAATTTTTAAACGCTGTAACTTCTAAATTATTAGCCCTACGACGCTGAAATTTGCATGGAAAAATAACAATTATCTGCTCTACATTCGAACTTTAAAACCTATTTTTTAAATTTTTTAATGATTTTAGAAAATTTATAGCCTTCAATGGAAAAATTATTAATGCCATTTTAATCGTCCTTCAATTTCCAGTTACGACGAATGATTTCACAAGTTTATAGCATATAATGCATTCTGAAATTTTTGAACGGCTGTAACTCCTAAAATATTAGCCCTACGACGCTGAAATTTGCATGGAAAAAAACCAATAATCTGTTCTACATTCGAATTTTCAAACCTATTTTTTAAATTTTTCATGATTTTAGAAAATTTATCATGGAAATTTGAATCATTTCATCGTCTGAATTTAGAAACATATTCCAAGTTATATATAATGCATCTGAATGTTAAACCGCGTAACTTCCTAAATATTAGCCCTACGACGCTGAAATTTGCATGGAAAAATAACAATAATCTGTCTCATATCGAACTTTCAAACCTATTTTTATTTTTCAGATTTTAGAAAATTTATAGCCTTCAATGGAAAAATTATTAATGCCATTTTAATCGTCCTTCAATTTCCAGTTACGACGAATGTTTTCACAAGTTTATAGCATTTTATACATTCTGAAATCTTAAACGGCTGTAACTCCTAAAATATTAGACCTACGCCGCTGAAATTTGCATGGAAAAATAACAATAATCTGTTCTACATTCGAATTTTAAACGTATTTTTTAAAATTTTTTCATGATTTTAAAAAATTTATAGCCTTCGATGGAAAAATTATGAATCCATTTTAATCGTCCTTAATTTTTAACGAATGTTTCAAAATTTATAATTGCTTAAATATTTAAACGGCTGTAACTCTAAAATATTAGCAAAATTCATGTAAAATTTATAATATAAACTTTTTCTACATTTTAATTTTAATCATTTTTAAAATTTATAATTTTAAATTTGAAATTTTAACGTGTAATTCTATAAATTATCTAGAACTGAAATTTATGAATTATAAAATAATCATTTTACATTTGAATTTAACTTTTAAACTTTATATTTTAAATTTTTAATTTTGAAGAAATATTTCAACTTATGAAATTTAAATTTTAAATATTTATACTGATTTCTTGAAATAATTCAAATTTCAGCGTAAATTATGAAAATTACAAACTGTTCTAATATTCAAAAATTATTTTTAATTTTCATGATAATAATTTAACCTTCATTAAAATTATATATATTTTAATTTCTGAATTTCAAGTTTATAGTTTTAAATTTTGCATATTTAATCGAATATAACGTTAACCGAAATATTAGCCCTAGACCTGAAATTTATGGAAAATAACAATAATCTGTTTCATATCGAATTTCAAACTATTTTTAAATTTTTCATGATTTTAAAAATTTATAGCCTTCATGGAAAAATTATGAATCCATTTTAATTGTCCTTGAATTTCTAGTTACACGAATGTTTACGAGTTTATCATATATAGCATTCTGAAATTTTAAATGGCTGTAACTCCTAAAATATTAGTCCTACGACGCTGAAATTTTTGAAAATAAATAATCTGTTACATTTGAAATTTCAAACTATTTTTTTAAATTTTTATAGCATTTTAACTTCTAAATTTAAAGCTGAATCATATTACGTCCTGAATTCTGATTAAATGAAATTTCAATTTAATCATACATTCACTTTCAAACTATTTATAAATACTAATCTTCATGATTTCAACCTAATTTTAATTATTTTAAATTAACCTATGAAATTTATCATTTTAATCTATTTTATGTAATATATTCATAGTAAATCATGAATTAACTTCAATTACTATTAAATTTTGAAATAGCCTTCGAAGGAAAATATATGAATGCCATTGTAATCGCCCTTGAATTTCCAGTTACGACGAATGTTTCACAAGTTTATAGCATTTTATACATTCCGAAATCTTTAAACGGCTGTATCTCCTAAAGTATTAGCCCTACGACGCTGAAACTTGCATGGAAAAATAACCATAATCTCTTCTACATTCGAACTTTCAAACCTATTTTTTTAAATTTTTTCATGATTTTAGAAAATTTATAGCCTTCGATGAAAAAATTATCAATGCCATTTAATCGTCCTTGAATTTCTAGTTAAAACGAATGATTTACAAGTTTGTAGGATATATCATTCGAAATTTTAAGCGGCTGTAACTCCTAAAATATTAGCCCTACGACGCTGAAATTTGCATGGAAAATAACAATCTTCTGTCTACATTCAATTTTCAAACCTATTTTTAAATTTATAACATTCATTCTGAAATTTTAACGCGAATCATAATATTATAGACCTGAAATTGGTAAAACAATAATGTTATTAGTTCAACTATTTTAAATTTTTCATGATTTGAAATTTTAGACTTGAATAAAAATTATGTCATCAATCGTCCTTAATTTCAGCGACGAATTTTCAATGCATTTCTTCGAAATCTTTAAACGGCTGTATCCAAGATTAGCCCTACGACGCTAAAATTTGCATGGAAAAAAAAATAATCTGTTCTACATCAATTTTCAAACCTTTTTTAAATTTTTTCATGATTTTAGAAAATTAATAGCCTTCAATGAAAAATTATGAAACATTTTAATCGTCGTTGATTTCAGTTACGACGAATGTTTCACAAGTATATAGCATTTTATACATTCTGAAATCTTTAAACGGCTGTAACTCCTAAAATATTAGCTCAAGCTGAAATTTGCATGGAAAATAACAATAATCTGTTCTACATTGAATTTACAAACCTATTTTTAAATTTTCATGATTTTGAAAATTTATAGCCTTCGATGAAAAATTATGAATCAATTTAATCGTCCTGAATTTCAGTTAAAACAAATGATTTCACAGTTATAGCATATAATGTTGAAATTTTAAACGGCTAAATCCTAAAATATTAGCCTAGACGCTGAAATTTGCATGGAAAATTAAAATAATCTGTTCTACATTGAACTTTCAAACCTTTTTAATTTTTCGATTTTAGAAAATTTATAGCCTTCGATGGAAAAATTATGAATGCCATTGTAATCGTCCTTAATTTCCAGTTACGACGAATGTTTCACAAGTTTATAGCATTTATACATTCTGAAATCTTTAAACGGCTGTAACTCCTATAATATTAGCCCTACGACGCTAAATTAGCATGGAAAAAAAATAATCTGATCTACATTCGAACTTTCAAACCATTTTTAAATTTTCAGATTTTAGAAAATTTATAGCCTTCGATGGAAAAATTATGAATCCATTTTAATCGTCCTTGAATTTCTAGTTAAAACGAATGATTTCACAAGTTTATAGCATATAATGCATTCTGAAATTTTAAACGGCTGTAACTTCTAAATTATTAGCCCTACGACGCTGAAATTTGCATGGAAAATAAAATAATCTGCTCTACATTCGAACTTTAAACCTATTTTTAAATTTTATAGCATTTTATACATTTGAAATCTTCAAACGGCTGAACCTCTATAATATTAGCCTACGACCTGAAATTTGCATGGAAAAATAACAATAATCTTTCTACATCGAATTTCAAACCTATTTTTATTAATTTTTTCATGATTTTAGAAATTTATAGCCTAATGAAAATTAGATGCCATTCAACGTCCTTATTTCAGGTACACGAATGTTTTACAAGTATTTAGCATTTTATACATTCGAAATCTTTAAACGACTGTATCTCCAAAGTATTAGCCTCGACGCTAAAATTTGATGGAAAATAACAATAATCTGTTCTAATTGAACTTTCAAACCTATTTTTAAATTTTTTCATGATTTTAGAAAATTTATAGCCTTCAATGAAAAAATGTTAAATGCCATTTTAATCGTCCTTTAATTTCCAGTTACGACGAATGTTTTCACAAGTTTATAGCATTTTATACATTCTGAAATCTTTAAACGGCTGTAACTCCAAATATTAGCCTACGACGTGAAATTTGCATGGAAAATAACAATAATCTGTTCTACTGAACTTTCAAACCTATTTTAAATTTTTCATGATTTTAGAAAATTTATAGCCTTCGATGGAAAATTATGATCCATTTTAGTCGTCCTGAATTTCTAGTTAAAACGAATGATTTCAAGTTTATAGCATATAATGCATTCTGAAATTTTAAACGGCTGTAACTCTAAATTATTAGCCTACGACGCTGAAATTTGCATGAAAATAAATAATCTGCTCTACATTGAATTAAAACCTATTTTTTAAATTTATAGCATTTATACATTTTGAAATCTTCAAACGGCTGTACTTATAATATTAGCCTACGACGCTGAAATTTGCATGGAAAATAACAATAATCTGTTCTAATTAACTTTCAAACCAATTTTTATTAATTTTTTCATGATTTTAGAAAATTTATAGCCTTGAATGAAAAAATTATGAATGCCATTCTAATCGTCCTTAATTTCCAGGTACGACGAATGTTTTCACAAGTATTTAGCATTTTATACATTCCGAAATCTTTAAACGACTGTATCTCCGAAAGTATGCCTCGACGCTAAAATTTGCATGGAAAATAACAATAATCTGTTCTACATTCGAACTTTCAAACCTATTTTTAAATTTTTCATGATTTTAGAAAATTTATAGCCTTCAATGGAAAAATTATGAATCCAATTTTAATCGTCCTTGAATTTCTAGTTAAAACAAATGATTTCACAAGTTATAGCATATAATGCACTCTGAAATTTTTAAACGGCTGTAAATCCTAAAATATTAGCCCTACGACGCTGAAATTTGCATGGAAAAATTAAAATAATCTGTTCTACATTCGAACTTTCAAACCTTTTTTAAATTTTTCATGATTTTAGAAAATTTATAGCCTTCGATGGAAAAATTATGAATGCCATTGTAATCGTCCTTAATTTCCAGTTACGACGAATGTTTTCACAAGTATTTAGCATTTTATACATTCCGAAATCTTTAAACGACTGTATCTCCGAAAGTATTAGCCCTACGACGCTAAAATTTGCATGGAAAAGAATGCCATTCTAATCGTCCTTAATTTCCAGGTACTACGAATGTTTTCACAAGTATTTAGCATTTTATACATTCCGAAATCTTTAAACGACTGTATCTCCGAAAGTATTAGCCCTACGACGCTAAAATTTGCATGGAAAAATAACAATAATCTGTTCTACATTCGAACTTTCAAACCTATTTTTAAATTTTTCATGATTTTAGAAAATTTATAGCCTTCAATGAAAAAATTATGAATGCCATTTTAATCGTCCTTTAATTTCCAGTTACGACGAATATTTTCACAAGTTTATAGCATTTTATACATTCTGAAATCTTTAAACGGCTGTAACTCCTAAAATATTAGCCCTACGACGCTGATATTTGCATGGAAAAATAACAATAATCTGTTCTACATTCGAACTTTCAAACCTTTTTTTAAATTTTTCATGATTTTAGAAAATTTATAGCCTTCGATGGAAAAATTATGAATCCCATTTTAATCGTCCTTGAATTTCTAGTTAAAACGAATGATTTCACAAGTTTATAGCATATAATGCATTCTGAAATTTTTAAACGGCTGTAACTCCTAAAATGTTGCCCTACGACGCTGAATTTGCATGGAAAAATAACAATAATCTGTTCTACATTCGAACTTTCAAACTTATTTTTTAAATTTTTCATGATTTTAGAAAATTTATGGCCTTCGATGGAAAAATTATAATCCCATTTTAATCGTCCTTGAATTTCAGTTAAAACGAATGATTTAACAAGTTTATAGCATATAATGCATTCTGAAATTTTAAACGGCTGTAACTCCTAAAATATTAGCCCTACGACGCTGAAATTTTCATGGAAAAATAACAATAATCTGCTCTACAATCGAACTTTCAAACCTATTTTTTTAATTTTTTTCACTATTTTAGAAAATTTATAGCCTTCGATGAAAAAATTATGAATACCATTTAATCGTCCTTGAATTTCTAGTTAAAACGAATGATTTCACAAGTTTATAGCATATAATGCATTCTGAAATTTTTAAACGGCTGTAACTCTAAAATATTAGCCCTACGACGCTGAAATTTGCATGGAAAAATAACAATAATCTGTTCTACATTCGAACTTTCAAACCTATAATTTTATAGATTTTTCACTGATTTTAAAAAAATTTATAGCCTTCGATGGAAAAATTATGAATTTCAAACCATTTTAATTCAAGATCCTTGAATTTCTAGTTAAAACAGAATGATTTCAAAGTTTTAGCATATATGCATTCTGAAAATTTTTTAAACGGCTGTAACTCCCAAAATATTTGCCCTACGACCTGAAATTTGCATGGAAAAATAACAATAATCTTTCTACATTCAACTTTCAAACCTATTTTTTAAATTTTTTTATGATTTTAGAAAATTTATAGCCTTTGATGGAAAAATTATAATGCCATTGTAATCGTCCTTATTTCCAGTTACAAAGAATGTTTTCACAATTTATAGCATTTTATACATTCCGAAATCTTTAAACGCTGTATCTCTGAAACTATTGCCTACGACCTAAAATTTGCATGGAAAAATAACAATAACCAGTTCTACATTCAACTTTCAAACCTATTTTTAAATTTTTCATGATTTTAGAAATTTATAGCCTTCGATGGAAAAATTATGAATCCCATTTTAATCGTCCTTGAATTTCTAGTTAAAACGAATGATTTCAAAAGTTTATAGCATATAATGCATTCAGAAATTTTTTAAAAGGGTGTAACTCTTAAAATATGCCTACGACTGAAATTTGCATGGAAAAATAACAATAATCTGCTCTACTTCAGACTTAAAACCTATTTTTTTAAATTTTTATGGGATTTTATACATTCTGAAATCTTTAAACGCTGCTCCTATAATATTAGAACTACGACCTGAAATTTGCATGGAAAATAACAATAATCTGTTCTACATTTTAGACTTACAAACCTATTTTTAAATTTTTCATGATTTTAGAAAATTTATAGCCTTCAATGAAAAAAAATTTTGAAAACCATTTTATCGTCCTTGAATTTTCCAGTTACGATGAATGTTTCAAAGTTTTTAGCATTTTATACATTCTGAAAAATTTTAAACCGCTTAAACTCCTAAAATAATAGCCCCACCAAGCTGAAATTTGCATGGAAAAATAACAATAATCTTTCTCATTCGAACTTTTAAACCTATTTTTAATTTTTTATGATTTTAAAAATTAGCCTTGAAGGAAAAAATTTTAGAAAGCCATTGTAATGTCCTTAATTTCCAGTTACGACGAAAATTTTCACAAGTTTATAGCATTTTTTACATTCCGAAATCTTTAAACGGCTGTATCTCCTATGTATTAGCCCAACGACGCTGAAACTTGCATGGAAATATAACCATATTCACTTCTACATTCGAACTTTCAAACGTATTTTTTTAAATTTTTTCATGATTTTAGAAAATTTATAGCCTTCGATGGAAAAATTATGAATCCCATTTTAATCGTCCTTGAATTTCCTAGTTAAAACGAAAGTTTTACGAGTTTATAGCATATAATGCATTCAGAAATTTTTAAACGGCTGTAACTCCTAAAATATTAGACCTACGACGCTGAAATTTGCATGGAAAAATAACAATAATCTGCTCTACATTCAATTTTCAAACCTATTTTTTTAAATTTTATAGCATTTTATACATTCTGAAATCTTTAAACGGCTGTAACTCTAAAATATTGCCTACGACGCTGAAATTTGCATGGAAAAATAACAATAATCTATTCTACATTCGAACTTTCAAACCTATTTTTTTAAATTTTTTCATGATTTTAGAAAAATTATAGCCTTCGATGGAAAAATTATGAATCCCATTTTAATCGTCCTTGAATTTCTAGTTCAAACGAATGATTCCACAAGTTTATAGCATATAATGCATTCTGAAATTTTGAACGTGTAACTCCTAAAATATTAGCCCCACGACGCTGAAATTTGCATGGAAAAATAGCAATAATCTGCTCTACATTCGAACTTTAAACGTATTTTTTAAATTTTTCATGATTTGAAATTTATAGCCTTCGATGGAAAAATTATAAATGCCATTGTAATCGTCCTTACTTTCCAGTTACAACGAATGTTTTCACAAGTTTATAGCATTTTATACATTCCGAAATCTTTAAACGGCTGTATCTCTGAAACTATTAGCCCTACGACGCTAAAATTTGCATGGAAAAATAACAATAACCAGTTCTACATTCAACTTTCAAACCTATTTTTAAATTTTTCATGATTTTAGAAAATTTATAGCCTTCGATGGAAAAATTATGAAACCCATTTTAATCGTCCTTGAATTTCTAGTTAAAACAAAAAGATTTCACAAGTTTATAGCATATAATGCATTCAGAAATTTTAAACGGCTGTAACTCTTAAAATATTAGCCTACGACGCTGAAATTTGCATGGAAAAATAACAATAATCTGCTCTACATTCGAACTTAAAACCTATTTTTTTTAAATTTTTTATAGCATTTTATACATTCTGAAATCATTAAACGGCTGTAACTCCTATAATATTAGCCCTACGACGCTGAAATTTGCATGGAAAATAACAATAATCTGTTCTACATTCGAACTTACAAACCTATTTTTTTAAATTTTTTCATGATTTTAGAAAATTTATGGGCCCTTTAATGAAAAATTATGAATCCATTTTATCGTCCTTGAATTTTCAGTTACGATGAATGTTTCAAAAGTTTTAGCATTTATACATTCTGAAAACTTTAAACGCTAAACTCTAAAATATTAGCCCCACGACGCTAAATTTGCATGGAAAATAACAATAATCTGTTCTACATTCGAACTTTTAAACCTATTTTTTTAATTTTTTTTATGATTTTATAAATTTATAGCCTTCGAAGGAAAAATTATGAATGCCATTGTAATCGTCCTTCAATTTCCAGTTACGACGAATGTTTTTACAAAATTTATAGCATTTATACATTCCCGAAATCTTTAAACGGGTGTTACTCCTAAAGGAATAGCCCCACGACGCTGAGACCAGCATGGAAATATAACCAGAGTCATTCTACATTCGAACTTTCAAACGTATTTTTTTAAATTTTTTTATGATTTTAGAAAATTTATAGCCTTCGATGGAAAAATTATGAATCCCATTTTTAAACGTCATGAATTTCTAGTTAAAACGAAGGGTTTCACAAGTTTATAGCATATAATGCATTCTAAATTTTTAAACGGCTGTAACTCCCAAAATATTAGCCCCACGACGCTGAAATTTGCATTTGGAAAAAAAACAATAATCTGTCTACATTCGATTTTCAAACCTATTTTTTAAATTTTTATAGCATTTTATACATTCTGAAATCTTTAAACGTGTAACTCCTAAATTTGCCTACGACGCTGAAAATTTTATGGAAAAATAACAATAATCTTTTCTACATTCGAACTTTCAACCTATATTTTAAATTTTTCTTGATTTTAGAAAATTTATAACTTCATTGAAAAATTATGAATCCCATTTTAATCGTCCTTGAATTTCTAGTTCAAACGAATGATTCCACAAGTTTATAGCATATAATGCATTCTGAAATTTTTGAACGGCTGTAACTCCTAAAAATTAGCCTACGACCTAAATTTATGGAAAAAAACCAATAATCTGTTCTACATTCGAAAATTTTAAACCCATATTTTAAATTTTTCATGATTTTAGAAAATTAATAGCCTTCGATGGAAAATTATGAATGCCATTTATTCGTCCATTTAATTTCTAGTTAAAACGAATATTTCACAAGTTTGTAGCATATCATACTTCAAATTTTAAACGCTGTAACTCTAAAATTTATCCTACGACGCTAAAATTTGCATGGGGAAAAAACAATAATCTATTTACATTCGAACTTTTCAAACCTATTTTTTTAATTTTCTGATTTTAGAAAATTTATAGCCTTCGATGGAAAAATTATGAATCCCATTTAAAACGTCCTTGAATTTCTAGTTAAAACGAATGATTTCACAAGTTTATAGCATATAATGCATTCTGAAATTTTAAACGGCTGTAACTCCCAAAATATTAGCCCTACGACCTAAATTTGCTGAAAAATAACAATAATCTATTCTACATTCGAACTTTCAAACCTATTTTTTAAATTTTTCGATTTTAGAAAATTATAGCCTTCGATGGAAAAATTATGAATGCCAATGTAATCGTCCCTTAATTTCCAGTTACGACGAATGTTTTCAAAATTTATTGCATTTTTATACATTCTGAAATCTTTAAACGGCTGTAACTCCTAAAATATTAGCCTACGACGCTGAAATTTGCATGGAAAAATAACAATAATCTGTTCTACATTCGAACTTTCAAACAAATTTTTTTTAAATTTTTTATAGCATTTTATACATTCTGAAATCTTTAAACGGCTGTAACTCCTAAAATATTAGCCCTACGACGCTGAAATTTGCATGGAAAAAAACCAATAATCTGTTCTACATTCGAACTTTCAAACCCATTTTTTTAAATTTTTTCATGATTTTAGAAAATTTATAGCCTTCGATTGAAAATTAAATGCCATTGTAATTGTCCTTGAATTTCCCGTTACGACGAATGTTTTTCACAAGTATATGGGATTTATACATTCGAAATCTTTGAACGGCTGTAACTCCTAAAATATTAGCCCTACGACGCTGAAATTTGAATGGAAAAAAACCAATAATCTGTTCTACATTCGAACTTTCAAACCCATTTTTTTAAATTTTTTCATGATTTTAGAAAATTTATAGCCTTCGATGGAAAAATTATGAATGCCATTTTATTCGTCCATGAATTTCTAGTTAAAACGAATGATTTCACAAGTTTGTAGCATATCATGCATTCTGAAATCTTTAAACGCTGTAACTCCTAAAATATTAGCCTACGACGCTGAAATTTGCATGGAAAAATAACAATAATCTGTTCTACATTCAGACTTTCAAACGTATTTTTTAAATTTTTAATGATTTTAGAAAATTTATAGCCTTCGATGGAAAAATTATAAATGCCATTGTAATCGTCCTTAATTTCCAGTTACGACGAATGTTTTCACAAGTTTATTGCATTTTATACATTCTGAAATCTTTAAAAGGCTGTAACTCCTAAAATAATAGCCCTACGACGCTGAAGTTTGCATGGAAAAATAACAATAAACTGTACTACATTCAAACTTTCAAACTATTTTTTAAATTTTTTCATGATTTTAGAAAATTAATGGCCTTCGATGGAAAAATTATGAATATCATTTTAATCGTCCTTGAATTTCTAGTTAAAACGAATGATTTCACAAGTTTATAGCATATAATGCATTCTGAAATTTTTAAACGGCTGTAACTCCTAAAATATTAGCCCTACGACTAAATTTGCATGGAAAAATAACAATAATCTGCTCTACATTCGAACTTTCAAACATATTTTTAAATTTTTATAGCATTTTATACATTCTGATATCTTTAAATGGCTGTAACTCCTATAATATTAGCCCTACGACGCTGAAATTTGCATGGAAAAATAACAATAATCTGTTCTACATTCGAATTTTCAAACCAATTTTTTTAAATTTATTCATGATTTTAGAAAATTTATAGCCTTCGATGGAAAAATTTACCATTTAATCGTCCCAATTTCCAGTAACGACGATTTTTTACAAGTTTATAGCATTTTATACATTCCGAAATCTTTAAACGGGTGTATCTCGAAACTATTAGCCTACGACGCTAAAATTTGCATGGAAAATAACAATAATCTATTTTTACATTCAGACTTTCAAACCTATATTTTAAATTTTTTCATGATTTTAGAAAAATTTATAGCCTTCGATGGAAAAATTATGAATCCCATTTTTTCGTCCTTTAATTTCTATGATTTAAAACGAATGATTTTACAAGTTTGTAGCATATAATACATTCTGAAATCTTTAAACGGCTGTAACTCCTAAAATATTAGCCCTACGACGCTGAAGTTTGCATGGAAAAATAACAATAATCTGTTCTACATTCGAACTTTCAAACTTATTTTTAAATTTTTCTGAATTTTAGAAAATTTAGCCTCGATGGAAAAATTATGAATCCATTTTAATCGTCCTGAATTTCTAGTTAAAACGAATGATTTCAAGTTTATAGCATATAATGCATTCTGAAATTTTAAACGGCTGTAACTCCCAAAATATTAGCCCCACGACGCTGAAATTTTCATGGAAAAATAACAAAAATCTGTTCTACATTCGAATTTTCAAACCATTTTTTTTTAATTTATTCATGATTTTAGAAAATTTATAGCCTTCGATGGAAAAATTATGAATGCCATTGTAATCGTCCCTAATTTCCAGTAACGACGAATGTTTTACAAGTTTATAGCATTTATCATTCCGAAATCTT